>VSMD01125107.1:0-70115 GCA_008750895.1 Mirza zaza
GGCTAATTTTTTCTATATAGTTTTAGTTGGCCAATTAATTTGTTTCTATTTATAATAGAGACAGGGTCTTGCTCTTGCCCAGGCTGGTCTCGAACACCTGACCTTGAATGATCCTCTGGCCTCGGCCTCCCAGAGTGCTAGGATTACAGGCGTGAGCCACCGCACCCAGCCAAAAATGAATATTTTAAAGGTTTACTCCTTGTGATGTCACGTGTCAGTTGTTTTCCACTGTTAAAAATATTTACAAAGCACTTTTACTTACCTGTTGTGGGCTGATACTGTGCAACGGGAAGTCTACCTTAATGCCCTCCTCTTTCTAGACCACAAACAGTAACTTAGGCCCATGGCCACTGCTTCGCTTCCCCTTTGCCCCACAGCCTTGTTTACACTGCACACTCTTTGACCTCCTGGTACACTCCATCAGATCCTATAATTTTTTCAGAGCTTGGCTGATTATTAGGAGCATTGAATAATAAAACCTTTTTTCAATTTGACTTTGCTAACTATGCAGTGCCTAAATCCAAGTGAGTGGCCCTCACAGACCGAATTTCAGACATCACACAGGCTAATCAGAGTGATACTTTGGCATCTAGGATGTGGTTGACACTGTTAAGCCCCGTGGTAATCTTCATGTATGTACATTTGCACACATGCATACAAGCCTTTGTGAAGAGGAGATGCATTTGTGGTACCCTTCTATTTGTACATCCAGATTAGCTTTAAAGGGCTAAAGAGACTTGGCTCTAAATATTTAGAAGGTTTACCTTTATGATACCAAATGTAGCACCGTCCCTCCCAAAGACATCACTGATAGCGTGCCGAGTGGACGTGAGGGGAGCAACAGCAAAAACTTGGTCAGCGTAATTACGATGGATGATCTTCCAAACGTTTGTAACACACTTTCAAACCACATACAGATCTTTGATAAATGCCAAATGTGAAGAAATTGTGAAAGGCAAAGATGCTTGTTATTGAAAATTAAAATAGAAAAGACTAGTGTTTAATAAAATCTGCACCTTTGAAAATAGATTGGCTTCTCTAGATTTCTCTAGCTGAAGGTGTAATTCAGTAGGGAGTTTTAAGACTGAAAACATATTTTCATGTTCAGTGTTAAATATTTACTAAGTCGAATTATGTGCTCTATTTACAATGTCATGACTTTTTAATTATACTTTCCCATCTTTACCTCATATCATCAGTACAATTGGGGTTTTTTCTGCCATTTTCCTCATTCATTCTTAGAAATGTTTGACATTTCATCTATTTTTCTTTCAGAATGTGTGCACTTGAAATAGAGTGAATAAGTTGTATAATTTCATATAAAAAGATACATTTCAAAATATGAAAATATTCCTTTTTCAAGATTGTAATTTGTGTTTAATATAGAGAGAGGAGTGTCCAGCACACGCCTACCTTTGCCAACCTTTATCTCTCCCTCCTAAAGAGCTATACAAAATGAAACAAATGTCAAAAACTACACCACTGTTCTATCACATGTGCTAAAATTCAGATCTTCTACCTGATGGAGTAGAAACGTGTGGTTGTCTCCTGTGTGTCCACTTTCCCCTTTGCTTAACTGATATTCCAGATCTCTGCATCCTGAGGTCACCAACTTCCCTGCACCTTCAGGGGTGGAAGGGGATGGAGCACATGAGCTGAGCTGAGCCAGCTGGCACATTCCAGCTGCTGACCAGGGGGATTGGGCTGGTGTGGGCACATGATCTAAGCCAATCCAAACAGAATGAACGTCAGGACTTCTGATGGCAATGTTAAAACAAGCTTCTCCCTTGGTAAGGAAGGATATAGCCACTGGCAGCCACCATGCGACCCTGGGAGGGGAGCGTTCTTGCACGAGCCAACACTGAAGGAACAGAGCCAAGGTGTTGAGAAACAGGGTCCTTTCATCATCTCAGCCCAGCCCCATATGAAGCTGTACATGAAACCTCAAATCATGTCATTTATATGGACCTATTAAGTCACCTTCGTTGTTTAAGCTATTTGAATTGAAATTTTTTATTATTAGTGAAAGTATGTCTGTTACACAGGTTATGTCTGAAACCTATCTGAAAAGCCAGCAACCCACGGCGTCTGTTCCAGAAGGGGTGACTCCACCCAAAGCACATGTCCTAAGAGAAGTTAATGGAAAGAGATGAGTTCTTTTACCAAAGGGACACTACAAGCAGGCATAAACCACAGATGTCCACTCAACTGTGTCAGACACTCATTTTTATTTTGTGTCTACTAGAAAAAATTGCTAGGCCAGGTCAGAAATGAACCATATATTTGTGATCACTGTTCTAAACTCGGGGAGTATTTTCTCCACTGGTAAGAGTTGTCATTGGTTTGTTCAGAGATAATATTGCCTCAGGAGCTGGCTTTTCAGCAGCCTGAAAGTTCTCTCTGCTGTAGTGAAGGACATAAATGTTGTGAAATATTCATATTGAAACTGAGTACCTCTTTAATGGTGCATCATGATAACAAGATGGACCCAGGGAGCAAGCTGGGAAGGATTAGAGATCCCTTTGTTACTTACATCAATTAGACCCATTATGCAAAGATGAGAATAAGAGTTGAAAATCTCTAGCATGAGCAAATATAATGGCACAAAGTCTTAGCATTATCCATTTACCCATTTCAAAGCTATTTCCATCCACTCACTGACTGGAACTGCAAGTCCCTGCCTTTTCATCCACACAAAGAGCATTTGAACACCCTTTAAGGTTTTAAGAAGTGCTTTCCTAAAAGTTACCTCATTTCAGCATCATGAAAACACTGTTAAAAAGATATCATCAGCATTTCCATTTTATGTGCGAAGGAACTGAGGCTCAGAGAGGCCATGTGACTCAGCTGGACTTGCTAGTGCAAAGCACAGCAGGGACTCAGACTGAGCCTCCACCCGTCTGCTGGCGACCCTGTGCTCCTCCTCTCCGTTCAGCTAGCTGGTGGCCTGTGCCGTCTCTGCGAGTGAGCCAGCCAGCCAGCCTTCTATCAGATATTCGATGATACTGGGAAAACACGCAGCTGGCTATCACTACATGCCATAGGGTTCTGAGGAGGGCAGGGAGAGCTAAAACTGACACGGTGTCTAGTATGGTGAGCACTCTCCTGGGTGCTTTGTGAAAACAATCTCAATGGAAACATTTTCTCTTTTAGCCTATGGGATGATGCTCATATTTTCCAAATCACTATTTTATGGATGGTTGGGAGGATGGTGGTACATCCCGTTTTTGTTTCTAACTATTTTATACTTTTTTAAAAGGAAAGAGACCCCTTGAGTCTTTTTTAATTTTAACAAAATAGGTAATGGTTTAGTACAAGCCTTTCTCCATCTGTCTTTTCTGGTTTCTCTAAAGGCCTGGAAAGGCTGCTTTTATATTTATAGTGGTGAAGGAAAAGACTTTTGTCTAACATACTCAGCTAAAGTACATTTTGTCTAATAGACCTGTCTAAAGTAAATTTTTGTTTTATTTTCTTTAAAGAATTTATGTTTTTACTGGAAAGATAGTTTATTCTGTAGCTTCATTGTCCCTTTAACTGGCAGGAACACGAAATAAGCCTACAAATGATCCATTGTTCTAGTTGTGATTTTAGCTAGAGGTATTGCAACTTTTTTGTAATATAAAACAAAAATAAGATGACCCAAACATTCCAACTTCTTATTTGTGTTAGCTTATTATAGAGTTGTTGGCAAAACTTTCACAAAGAATTTTTTTATTCATTGGCTAGCTCAGTGTTGTATAATTCTTAAGAGTGTGAGTGCAGGAATCGAGAACTAGAAAGGAGATAAGTGTCTCTCTAACCATTTTGACAGGGGCTACTCTCACCTGCCTTGTGGAAGACATGCAGTATGGGAATTCTTAGGATGTGTGTACCAAACTCAGAAGCATGAGCCTCCTAAACAATGAGAACTCTGGGACTCTTCCTGGCTTTGCTTCAAGTTAATTTGGTATGTATGGTAAGTTTCACTGTATCTTAACATATAAACCCATCGAATTTATAAAACCTTTCAGTAAGAACACTGTAAAGCATGCCAATCTGTCCAATACCTAGAGTGAATAAAAGAATGACTTTTTACTTCAATGATAATAAAGGCTTAGCATTTGTTCAGTGCCTACTACGTTACAGGCCTGACCTGTGTGCCATATATATATATACATATATATGCCTATTTAATCCTCATAATAACCCAGTGAGAGGTGTTACTATCCCCATTTTACAGTTGTGGAAACTAGCTAAAGATCACACAGTTAATAAATGTTGGAAAATCAGTTGATTCTTATTCAAGTCAAGCAAAAAAGCAGCTACTGAGAACCACCACTAGGGGTGGCACAAGGTTGTCATTCCAGATTCCACAGTATCTGACCAGGAAGCACATTTCATAGTACATGGTTCAGGAGTGGGCTTATAGATCTGGGCCCCCCACTTTGCCTACCACTGCAAGGAACCAGTGTAGCGAAACAGTGGGATATACACTGTAGGTCCAAGCTCTGGGTCCTGGGACTTGGAAACTCAAGCAGGATGGCCTCTGTCCCACCACATTGAATTACTTAGGGGTAGCTCTGTTCATGGTGCTGTCCCCCCAGCACGTGCCTCCTTGTGTGTAAGAACAATGGAATTCAGATAGCCACTACACAGTCTAGTGTCCCAGTTATACCCACCATAAACTTTTTTGTTATAGTTATTAAAACAAAAAATAAAATAGAATCAGAACTGTCCTATTGTCTAGGTTGGGATAAAGAAAACATGGTTAATTGGGAAAAGGTTCATAGACTTAGGAAAAAAATAGCAAATATATGGTTCTAAAATAAATATCTCCTGTGCTATTCGTTTATAGGTCTAGAGGCTCCATATGATGAGAAATCACTGATCAGTAAAGCTGGAACATGAGTGTTGCCTCGTGGGGAAGCACCACAAGTGAATTGCGCCCTGTTGTCTTCCTCGCGCCTGCCTGGGACGCACTGAGGATAGCGCAGGGGGCTCTGTGTGGGCTGCAATGGTGACAAGACCCAAACACCCTGCAGGTGCTGTGCGTGAGTGGAACCTGGGGGGTCGGTGTTCTCACCTGTGCTGGAGGGCTTAGTGGACTCAGAAGAGAATGAATGGGCCGAAGCAGTTGCTGAATCAGCAGGCACCAGCCCCACGCCCAAAGAACTGAAGTGTTAGTTGGATTGTATACAAATGCCAACTTGTACGTGAACAATGAAACTCATTTTTATAGACTTAGACAAATGGAAAGTAGTTTCAAAAATTGTCTCATTTTACAGGTCCACATAAGAAGACAAATGGGTCAAAGCCAGACATAGCAGACCAAGACTTTACCATTAGTTCTTTGGTATGTTGTTATTTAAATCGTCCCCATCCTGCATCAAAACTGTCTGCCTGGGAATTTATAAGGGACAGCTGTAACGGCAAAAGGTATAATCAGTTCACCATAGGTCTTTCCAAGGATCCTTTCAGTCTTTAACCTCCCCCCTTATCAACCCAACTCATATGTTCTCCACCTTCCGTGATGAGTTTGCCTTGTTACCCAGCTTGGGAATCCTGGGATCTTATTAATTATGGATTCTGTCAAATTATCTGACTTTGTTCAAAGGGACAGTCTTTCATAGGCCTACTTTTATAATGTGGGATTTGTTTGTATTAGGTGGAGGATTCAATGTCTATTTAACTAAATCACCAAATATGACTGTCCTGACTTGAAACCCAAATTAATAGCAGCAACCTGTTGGCTGCAGGAAAATGGTCCAACTCAGAAGGAGTTTAGTCTCTTCTGTTCCCACAGTGGACATTTATAACAAGCAGAGGGAAGGAAAGGAAGAGATAGATGCTCTATAGTCTTATATCTTGCTTAACACTGCCTAGAAATTGACCCTTCATTTTGAATTAAAAATTTCTCTAAAACTTCATGGGAATTGGAGACACTTTAGTCAATGCACCACTAGAAGGGCAACCTCAAGAAACCCTTGGGCCTGACTAATTCAGCTTTGGGGTCTTTATCAGGCCCGTGTCTGTACTTGGTGGTCTTCATTGGTGAAACTGGGAGTTTCCTCAGGGTCCTGGGAAAACAACTGTTTCCCTTCATGAGGGCTATCTCCAGGAAGGATGTGGGCCTGGTGTGGCCTTGGAAAGTCACGTTCTTGTGTAAGTGGAGCCTGATTTAAATAACTTACGGGGCAGCCTTGAAAAGGAAAAATCACAAGTTGTGACACAAAGGTGCAATTTGTGAGATGTCTTGAAAAAAAAAAAAGAAAAAACCAAACAGGAAGCATAGCTTAGTTGAAAGAGCTTGCGTTGGATTTATCAGACCTGAGTTCATCTCCCACTCCCCTGTTATTTAGCCTGCTAGGTGACCTTGGACAAGCCACCGGATCTTTCTGTGCCTGAGTTTCCAGTTCTGTAAAATGACAAAAATAATGCTGTTTTGGATTGTGTGTGGATTTAATTATATTTGCAGGCTATCAGGCACAAAGCTTGGCACCAAATAACAGCGTAATAAACCATGTAGCTCTGTGGATGGTGGCCCCTTTGGCTCAGTTTCATTTATTCTACTTAATATTTTAAAATTTTCTGTCCTTCGTAGAACTTTTAGTGGCAAAAGGGCCCTCTGAGGTCATTAAACCCCACTCTCTTTGTGAGATGAAGAAATTCAGCCCAAGAGAGGCTAAGTGACGTGCCTGAGGTCACTCAGCTTCCTGACAACTCCTTGAACCCTCCGCAGGTCCTTTGTGGGGTGTCTGCCCTGCTGGCACCTCCTTCTGGGCTTAGCAGCGCTGACTCTGATTTCAGACTAGTTTCATATTCTGTTGACAATTACATTGTCCATCATGCCATTTAGAGCTTTGACTTTATAGCTCTGGGAAGCACCTTAAAATATGATTGCAAACACTCTGCCCATCCAAATGTGTACTCCCTATGCCTAATAATGAGGCTTTTAAGTGGCAGCATCAGGGAGCACAAGATGATAGTTCATGTGAAAGGGGAAATCCGAGCAAATGGGATCTGGTAATGGACTTTGCAGTGACACCAGTTGTCTGATCGCTGCTCTGCGGTTATGTTGGTACATTTTGTATTTTGAAAGGCACAAAATGTCAGGTCATTGCCCAAATACTGGTTACAATTTTGATTCTTTTGCAGGATTGTAGCAAAGTACCTCAGGATTGATTTTTCTCCCAACATTTTATGTTTGATGTTCCTGCCCTTTTTTAGAAGTTGTACTTTAGGTTGTTTATAGGTCTATCAAAAAATACATTTTTCTTCCTGTTGCCTAAATGATTTGATTTTTTCTATTCTTGGAGTGGAAATACTAGTTGCCCTTAAATTTGTGACATATAGAAGAGCTGCCTATTCGTTTGGCAGCTCTTAATTTCGAGTGTTCGTCCACTCATCCAGTTTTCAAACTTACTGAGTACTGATGTGAAAGGCACTGGAGTAGGTGAAAAGAATGCAAGAGTAAGCAACACATGGTCCGTATCCTCAAGGAACGTGGAGTCCCATGGAGGAGATAGACGTGGTTTCCATAAACAACAGTATGGAAGACAGAACACAATGTGCCAGAGGGACAAAGTGCCATGGGGAGGAAAGGAGTGACCAATCCCGACACGGGCCTCTGGGAAAGGTGTTGCAATGACGTGAGACTGAGCTGGATCTTAAAGAGTGCCAGGATTAGAAGGAGGAGAGAAGGGGCTTGGCAGGGCAGGGAGAGATGGGAAAGAGGACAGGTATTCTAGGCAGAGGGAACAAGAAGAGCAGAGGATGGAGGCTGGTGGGCGAGGAGAGGTAAGCAGGGTTTGTTCATGAAGACCCTTGGAAGCTGTGCTGTGGTGTTTGCATCCATAAGTCAGCGGGGAGCTATGGATGGTTCTAGAGCAAGTAAGTGATAGGATGCGATTTGTGTTTTAGAAAGACAGAGTGGATTGGAGTGTATAAACCTCTGATTTCACTTTCTGATCCAACAAGCAGCTGGGTTTCTTAGGTTTGCTTCTCAACTTCCTTCCTTGGGGTGAGTTTGTATCTGAACCCCATCTCCCTCTGGTGATAGCCGCCCCTGGGCACCAAGCCCACCAGGAGCTCCCTGAAACAGGACCCAGCCTCTCACTGGGCCAGGGCCTGCGGCAGCCTGTTCCAACAGCCTAGAAGGAAAGCGGACAACTGTCATAATTTGGCAACCCAAGGTCACTACTGCTTCTGCCTGAGACACGCATGCTTAAATTTAACAAGCATATGCAAACTATAAATTTTGAAATTTTAGCTAAGGCTTCTAGGGTAGATCAGTATTGTCACAGAGTAACACTTCTCCGAGGCTTGCAGGTCTTATATAAATTGCCAAATAATTTTCCTTCTCACCAGAACTGCAAACAAATTCCGAGTGAATGAGTCTGCTGAGCAGTCTCTCCTAAGGGGCACGGGACTGGCAGGGACACCACGCTGAGCCCAGGCTGGGTCAGTGGGAGCAGCGTCCACCTGCAGACCCTGGAACAGGAGCGTGCGTGCTTGTCGTTGAGAGCCGTGGGGTTGGGTGCTTTGTTGTGCAGCAGACTGGCGTGCCCGCTCACCAGAAGTGGGGGCCAACTGAAGGGAGGTAAGTAAAGTGCTCTGAGCAGGACTTTGGCTTATTATGAGTATTTTCATTGCCACTATTGTTATTAATCTCACATCAAAGTTTGCTCACTATCTCTACAGCCAAAGCAAGACCCTACATGCCCTACTGGTGGGCTGGGAAGGGAATTGTTGGATCAGGGTATATGCGTCGATTGGGTTGGATGGATGAGGCCTTACAGTCATGTTTGGAGAGGAAGAGAGGAGGAGGGCAGGGGAGAAGGGGAAGGGAGGGAGGGCAGGAGGATAAAGCCGTGTTCTAAGGGCTGCCATTGTCCATATCTTACCAGTCTGCCATTTTGTTTTCTGAGTCTTGCTCACTTCTGGGAAATCTATGAGGCAGGGCTTGCTTTGTCCCACTGGAGGACCGCTGGGGAGCTCGGCCTCTCCCCTCCAGCTGGGTCAGCACCTGCTGTGCCTCACCCCGGCTCATCACCTCCCAGCAGGGGTGCACCCTTTTCTGCGGAGGTGTGAGAGCTTCTTTACCAAGGGGTTCGGAAGAGTGTGCTAATGCCCTGTAGATTTAGATTAGAAACAAGATGAGAAAACTAGGAAGTGAGCCCTTGGTTTGTCCCACCTACTTCCTGAGGTTGCACAGGGGTGGGGCTTTCCTGTGTGGGCCTTCTCTGGGCAGGCCACAGGGTGTGGCTTCATTTCCTCTGTCTGTCCTCCTTATACCCCACAGTCCTCCTGCCCAGGGCCCCACCCTCCTGTCCTGGAGCTATGCCAGCCCTTACCCAAAGGTGCAAGCCCTAGATCCCCAAGAATCTCTCATATCTTCAGAATCTTCAGCTTCCGCTTGTGATTATTGGCTGAATCCAGAGGGGAGAAGTAGAAAGATCTGGATCTGTGAGTAGGGGCTGGCTGGGTTGAAGGCAGGGACTTCAGCTCTGGGCTGGGCTTTCTGCACCCTGCGTCTAAAAGACATGAAGACCAACACAACTTGACCACCAGGACTAATTTCTCACTTGAGACCACACTGTTGGGTCTCTGGAAGGCATGCATATTTCTCCCATTTGACCACATTACTTGAGAAAATTGCTTGTCTGTAAAAAGAATTTCTTTATTCACCAAGTTGTTTGAACAAATGGTGTCATTTTTATTAGGTTGATGCAGAAGTAATTGCGGTTTTGGACCATGAATTTTAAATCATAACTAGGCTCAAACACATCTTTATTAATTGAAAATAGGAATCATTACAATCAATACATTTTTGCCAACAAGAAATAAATTCGTTTATTCTAGTAGCATAAAAATCCATCCTTGAGGATTCAATGAACTCTTGGAATGTATTTTCTGCATCTTGCTGGTTGTGGAAGTGTTTTCCCTGCAAAAAGTTGTCAAGATGCTTGAAGAAATGGTGGTTGGTGAGAGGTCAGGTGACTATAGAGGAGGAGGCAAAACTTTGTCATAGCCCAATTCATTCAACTTTTGAAGCGTTGGTTGTGCGATGTGCAGTTGGGTATCGTCATGGAGAAGAATTGGGCCCTTTCTGTTGACCAATGCCAGCTGCAGGCATTGCAGTTTTCATGCATCTCATCGATTTGCTGTGCACACTTCTCAGATGGAATGGTTTCGTAGGGATTCAGAAAGCTGTAGTGGATCAGACTGGCAACAGACCACTAAACAGTGACCATGACCTTTTTTTGGTGTAAGTTTGGTTTGGGCAAGTGTTTTGGAGTGTCTTCTTAGTCCAACCAAGAGCTAGTCATCGCTGGTTGTCTCATACACAATCCACTTTCCGTTGTATGTCACAATCCGATCGAGAAATGGTTCATTTTTGTGTACAAGAAGAGAAGATGACACTTCAAAACGATTTTTTGATTTTCAGTCTGTTCATGAGGCACCCACTTACCGAGCTTTTTTGCCTTTCCGGTTTGCTTCAAATGCTGAATGACCATAGAATGGTTGAGAATGTTGAGTTCTTTCGACTTCCGATGGCCAGCCACTGCATTCCTCATCTTCAAGACTCTTGTCTCCTTAGTAAAATTTTCTGATCCACCACTGCACTGTACATTCAGTAGCAGTTCCTGGGCCAAATGTGTTGTTGATGTTTCGAGTTGTCTCTGCTGCTCTACGACCCATTTTGAACTCGAATAAGAAAATCACTCAAATTTGCTTTTTGGCTGACATCATTTCCATAATCTAAAATAAATATCTAATAAACACCAAGTAATAAGACATTAGGAAAAAAACATAAAGTGAGAAATGCACATTAAAATGATATATAACATAACCACATTTATTTCAGAATGTAGTCTAATAGCAAATGGCAAGTTTCAACAGTGCTAAAACTGCAATTACTTTTGCACCAACTGAATACATCATTTTTTTCCCCTTATCTGAACGTTTCTAGCTTACCTCCCATTAAGAGGTCTGAACGTATCTGTGACAATGTGAGTATGTGTATGTATGAGTGTGTGTGATTGTGAGTGTATGTGTATGTATGAGTATGAGTGATAATGGGTTGTATATGGGGCACAGGGAATGTGGAGAAATCAATCTTTATGCACAACATTTTTGGGTTGAAAGTGCAACCTTTAATGGAGGTGGGAAATATGGGGTGGGGCGTAACGGGAAGGGAAACAAAAAGAGATGTAGGTGTGATGTGTGTTACTGGCTGGGAAAGACAGACTCAGGAAGGCCAAGCACTAGCTTTGTTTACCTCCCCGTGTCAATTCTGGTTTCTTTGAGACGCTCCAAAGCCCACGGCCTCTGATCATTTGGTAGGGGCCTAGCACCCTGTCAGTGGCTGGCATTGGGATGTTGATGAGAGGGGTTGTTTACTTTTTCCGTGCCATGTGCTAATGGAGGAAAAAAGAAGGGGAGAGAAAACAACCAAGCACCAGCCACCAAGCTATTGTGTAATGAGTTCTACACATTGCTAATGACACTGTGACATGACTGCTCTGATAAACAAAAATAACTGCCTTTCATATTGCGTGAATTAAAAAGTTCATATTTGACTTCAGTTTCAGGGTGATGCTTTTTATTTTTTCTGTGTGTATGGAAAGTTTATATTAATCCCCCCCCTTTTTTTGAGACAGAGTCTTGCTTTGTTGCCCAGGCTAGAGTGAGTGCCGTGGCGTCAGCCTAGCTCACAGCAACCTCAATCTCCTGGGCTCAAGTGATCCTCCTGCCTCAGCCTCCCGAGTAGCTGGGACTATAGGCATGTGTCAGTCACCATGCCCGGCTAATTTTTTCTATATATGTATTAGTTGGCCAATTAATTTCTTTCTATTTATAGTAGGGACGGGGTCTCGCTCTTGCTCAGGCTGTTTCTGAACTCCTGACCTCGAGCAATCTGCCCGCCTCGGCCTCCCAGAGTGCAAGGATTACAGGCGTGAGCCACCACGCCCGGCCCTAATTCCCCTTTTAATGAGAATACGAACATGAGGAAAATATACTTTCCTCATTACGAAAAAAGTCAAATTATTGAGAATGGGTTGAATTTTAAGGATTTCTACGTCGTTAATACTCCATGTGGAATAAGAGATAGAAACACGGCGGATGAGCAGTGCTGTCCTTGCTGACGCCAGGGGCTCCGGGAGGCTGCCGGCCCCAGCTGGGTCCCCAACTCGGCCAGCTTGGGTGTCCGCATGTTTGCACGGAGCTATTACAGTATGTGCACGTTCTTAAGAGAGAACTGTGCAACTTCATAGCACTCTCAGCCATGTTTTTTCTTTTCCTACATTTTTGAATCAACTACAATGTGCTATTTTTGTTGGAGTGATTTTGTCCATCTTGACTTTTTAATGTTGGAAAGGTAGATTTTTCAGGCTGTTTTTACCAAGTGTGATCCTATCTGTGCGTTTAGTGCATATGAGATCACCGATGAACAAACTTCCCTGAACCAATCTGCCCTATAGGAACAGTAGGGCAGGGATGCATGAGTTCCCGTGGCCCAGGGAGGGGTCTTGTGGAAGGCAGCTGGGCTTGAGGTGGTTCTCATGAGTCCCACTTGAGTGTCCTGCCCCATGGTGGGCCCACCCTCCCACAGGGCTGTGAGGCGTATGCAGCCCACATGGGCTGAAGGCACTGGGAGACTGCAGGGAGCTGTGCCACTTGAAGGACCCAGCAGGGCTTTTAGGACATACACCTCCTGAGACACCTGCCCCAGAGGGCACCAGTGGCCCCAACAGCCAACAGGGAGGTTTACAGCCTGGCTAAATCTAGGCCCTAACTCTGAGCCTGAGAAGCAGAGGCCACCAACAGAGAGAGGACTGTGTTGGGAACCAGTGAACCAAAGAAGCACAGTTCATTCTCCTTTCCCAGCCCACCCCAACACACTGGAGGAGCACTGCCCTGAAGAAGGACTTGAAGCTGGGCCGTGACCCTCTCCCTGCACTCGTTCGGGCTTTCTCTCAAGCCAGCAGGGAGGAGAGAAGAAGGTGAGGCCTAAATTGCATTCGAAGTTAAATCTATAGTATGAGCGCACAATGTCACCAAAGGAAGGAAATGGAGATTCGACAAGGTAGGATTGAAAAAAATCATTGGAGTAAAAGAAAACTGTTTCATGCTTATGCCCCCATAGAGGTGAGAGCTGCTCAGAGGTGACTGCAGGTGCCACACACTGGAAAGACTGCACCAGCGCCAGAGGGCTCCTTCGGCTCTGGGTGGGTGTGAGGGTGGGTGTGACCCAGGAGGAGTGCGTTCCCAGGTATGCACAGATGCAGCTGGAGATGGGAGGTTGAAGCAGCTGGAGACGGGAGGTTGCTCCTTAGAGTGATTTCACTCTCTTCCCCTTCAGGACCCTTGGCAGAGGTGGTGGGTGGGGTGGCACAGGAGGAGACTGCAGGGTGCTGCTGCCCGATAGATGGCCCTGAGCCTGCCTGGGTGTGGAGGGCAGGGTCTTGAGGGCTGGACTGCCATGGCTGGGGTCTCCAGTTGCTTTTGCACAGACTAAGGGCACGCTCTTCTGCTGGTCACCACTTCCTGCGGGTTGTGGGCCTGAAGATGCTAAGAAAAAGTTGAACAGGCTGGTATGTTGGGTCTGACCAAGGACTCTGAGGGGACGAGCAGGAGTAACTGCCACCCACAGGGTTCATTCCTTGAACCCTTGGGACCTTCGGGCCACCTGCTTCTGCTTTGGTGGGAGGCTGGGTGTTGCTCCTCTCAGTTGGTTTTGTCATCTCTCCTGTGGATGTAGATGGACATGGACATGTGAATGTGGGAAGGGCCTGGGTGTGGAGCCCTTGCCAGGGGCAGCCAGCAGGTGCCTGTGAGACTTAGTCATGGGGCTTCATGCCCTGGTTACCATGGATTTGAGTTTTGGTGGGGGCAGCTGACCTTGGCCAGAATGTTCAGTCTGAGAGGCCCTGATACTGTAAATCTCAAAGACAGAGCTCAGTTCCCATCCCTTTTGCTTCTGGGAGGTGCTTTGGCTCCACAGCAAATGTCCTCACTCCCCAGCAGCCAGCTCTGCATGTCGCGTGGTAGTGGAAGGGGAAGCCTTCTTCCCCTTCTATGGAAGGCCCGGGCCAGAGGAGGCCTGCTCACCTCACCTTGACTGAGCTGAGAGAGGTCACCTAAGAGACTCTTTCTGGAACAGAATGTGTGAGTCCACCTAGATAGAAAATTCTGCCTGATCGGCATCTTTCTGATCTACCTGCACAGGAGAGAGAAAATGGGGGCCTCATGCCTGAGTTTGGAATGGCTGCGCCATATAAGAGCAGTGTGTGTGCACGTGTGTGCACGTGTGTCTGTGTGTCTGTTTAGTGTAAGCCCAGTACGTCTACAGACCCCGCTGTGCATCGGTCAGGCTCTGGGAACAGCTTGTCAGCGTGTCTCATGTCATAAAGCGTTTCATCAAAGCGGTAAACACACTTACAATCCACATTGTGTTTTAGGAAGACAGTGGTTCAAAGGGTTTGCCAGACTATTATTAACATTAAAGTCTGGAAAGAAAATGATGTCACATGCTGGGAAAAGTGTCCAGATATTCCAACAGACCACAGCTGAAGAATTCTTGTTTTTATTTATTTCTCTTAGAGTTGGGAATATTAAAAAATGGTGAGTTTTAAACCCTGTTCTAGAAAGCTTTGCAGCTTGCTGTGTGTGGAGCATCTTTCTCTCCTGTGGTTTGTCAAACAGACATGAAAGCTTCTATAAACGAGGACCCTGGATCAACATGGATGAGCTGGTGGGGGGGGGAGATGAGGTCTTCTTCTGACAGCAAATGGACTTTGTGTCACAAAGGAGAAGGCCACCATGTTAAAGTGATGAAAAAGAATGATCATATTAGGATTTTCTGCCTCTGCTGTGGATATTTTTACTGAACAAATTACTGAACCTTTCTGATTTTCAATCATCTCATCTATAAAAGAGGATAATACCTACCTACCTCAGAAGATTGTGGCTATTGATAAGACAATGAATGAAAACCGCTATCATAATGCATCACATGTACCAGGTGTTAAACAAGTATTAATTTCCTTCTTTCCTGACTTTGTTTCTTCCATGACCATATTTTATTTTACTTCATTTGTTATCAGAGAACAAAGGTTAAAAGATCACCCCAAACTAATTCTGAGCTACTGCCTTTAAGTGAGGAAAAGCACCTGGAAGAAAGCAAGCTGTAGGAACGTGTGGTGAAAGAGGAGAGAGAGCACAGTTGTGAACTTTCTGTCCCCTTTGGGAGCGGGGTTCATTTCTCTTTAGAAAATGTGGTGTCATTTGCAGATGAGTGAGACCCTGATGTAGGCCATGCACTGGCTGCGGAGTCTGGGGACTGGGATTTTCATTTGGGGTTGTAAATTGTCTAATTAGAGGTAGGTCAAATCTTTTTTTGGCCAATACACTTAGAGCAACCTAGGCCTGCTTTTGGAATTTCCAGGCAAAGGGTATCTTAGTCCATTTGTGCTGCTGCAACAAAATACCACGGAATGGGCAATTTATAAACAATGGAAATTTATTTCTCATGGTTTTGGAGGCTGGAAAGTCCAAGATCAAGGCTCTGGCAGGACTGTTGTCTCATGAGTGCTGCTTTCTGCTTCCGAGGTGGTGCCTTGTTTCTGTGTCTTCTGGAGGAAGGGGAAGCTGTGGCCTCACATAGTGGAAGGGACGGAAGGGCCAGGGAGCACCCCCCACAAGCCCTGTTACAAGGACACTCCACCCTCATGACTTAATATACTGTTGTGTTGGGGATTTTCAGCATAAATTTTGGAGGGGACACCATCATTCAAACAACAGCAAAGGGCTGTCTGGGAGGATCTGGGGAGTCCATTGGCCTCTTGGCGAGAACTGTATTCTTTAACATCTTATTTTACTTTTGCTCCCTTGCCTGTGTTTCTTCTTTATTTGTTTATAACAGGGAGACTGGTGACAGTTGATTATTACTTTAGCGGGAAAATGATGCTTTCCTAGGAAGCTCCCAGGGCAGAAGGAGGGAAGAGACACCAAGTGGGAGAGGTGGGACATTGGTTCCAAAACAGAGGAACCAGGAAGCACAGTTGCCTCCTCCATACAGAGGGAGTGTGGGGTTAGCTTTTGGTGGGAGTGGGTGGTAATTTCCCTATTATCATGCAAAATCTGGAGATGACCCTTGCCTATCCTGCTCACTACCTACATAGCAACTACAGCCCAGTGACTTCTTTTTTATGAAAGAATGTGTCTCAAAAATGGCCAATCCAGTGATTATGGTACTTGGAGACAGTTATTTCAGAATAGGTCGTGCACAGGTATAGGAGGAGCGTCCTCTCCTTACAAGAATGCGGCTCTTGCCTACTGCTGGCATTTGCATTCAGACCTGCTTGCTCCCACTGCTGGTCAAGTTTTCATCTTGGGCCATTGATCTAGGGGATGAGGGGATAAACATTAACGAATGATGACCAGGGAGGCTGGGGGAGACACTGGGAGAGCTGGGCACAAGGAACTCAGAGCATGGGCATTCCACTTGGACTTCAGTGGCTAGCAAAGTCTTCCTAGAGGAAGTTACGTTTAAGCTGGAGACCTGTAGGATGAATGTCAGCCTTTGGAGCCAGAGAAGAGAATTCTGAGCCACAGGAGCAGAGTGTGAAAAAGGCTGGAGTGTGACAAGCGTGGATATTGGAGAAGCTACAGATGCTCAGTCTGGTTAGCACCAAATGCATAAAGAAAGAACAAAAGGCTAGAGAGGTAAGCAGGGACTGGACTGCCTGGGGCTTTTCCTCGGACACAGCCATGGTTGTGGGATTGAAGACGTCCTCTCTTTTGGCACCACACACAGAAGCTCCTGCTCAGGGTAGAGGTGAGGATCTAGAAGCACGTGGGACCTGCTGTTGGCTCCTTGTCTGTATCTTCTTGCTCTTCCCTCCACAATATAGACAGGTCGCCTTTCAACACTGCCGGCACCTACCTTGCTTCACCTGAGGGCTTCCTCTGTCTTCCAAACTGACTTTCTCTGCTGTCAATATGTCAGGTTGGAAGTGCAGAAAAATTACTGTCCTCAGGAGCCACACTCCACCAATGACTCTCAGGAATTGGTGGATAATGACTCCGGCTTTCTGGCCACCTTGGGTGGGATAACTGGAGTGCGGGTGTGACACTAGCTTTCAGTTTCTGCTGTGGGATTAGACTCATCTGCCCAAACTTGGACATTCTGATATGCTCAGAACCTAAAGGTCAGCTTTCCGGTGACCTTCCTTATCATCAGGAGCCTGAATGCCTTCCAAAATTATTTCCCTTATAGATAATTATCTTAGTAAAAAGATAGTTTGGTTGCTAAAGAACCACCAAAATAACAATTCCTTAGAAAAAGATAAAGGTTGTTTCTCTCATACCAATGTGAGCCGTACAGGAGTGATAGTGGTGTTATGATTTTAGGGACCCAAGATCCTACTCTCTTGTTGCCTGGTATATTAGTCAGGAAAGGATAGGCTATGCTGCAGTAACAAACAATCCTCCGGATCTAAGTGGCTGAAAACAACCAAGTTTTATATCTCCCTTGTGCTACCTGTCTGTTGAGAGTCACCAAAAAGGCATTATCCTTATATGAGACTCGAGCTGATGGAACAGCCACTGTCTGGAACATTTCTGGTGGCCACAGCAAAGGCCTTATATCAGCAATGAAATGCTCAGACTGGAAGCGACACAACTCAATGGCCGGAAATACTCCTACAGGTGTTCCCAGAGGACAGGTGAGAACTAAATGTGGCAGGCAGCACCAGTGACTACCACACTGTCATATACAGCAGGCTTCCATCCTTTGGGTCTGTGATGGCTGCTCTAGCTCCAACTGGCACATCTGCGTTCCAGCCAGCAGGAAGAACAGAGGAGAGGTAGGTGGAGGGTGGGCCCCACTTCTTCCAGGTCCTAGTCCAGACATTGCACACATCACCTTAATACATGTCCCACGGGTCTGAATGTGGTGCATGGGCAGCTGGGAAGTACAGATCTTATTCAAACGGCCATATGGCCAGATAAAACTGGAAAACTTGGAGACTGGATTTTTGTATATATCTAAGTCTCTCCCACACAGATGATGAAGACACTCTGGCAGGAAGTCCTGCCCTTTGTGTTGGTATTGGTGTGTCTGGGGAAGATGTGGTGAGGGAGTCTTTCAGGAAAGTCTGTTCTATAAGACAGCTGATTCCAATTCTGGCCTTAAAGCATAAACTCCCACAGGCAGAGACCTTCGTTGTGGTATATTTTGTGACATTCTCAAAATATATAGAGGCTTGGCAAATACTTGTCAAGACATTTTGAGAATTTTCCCAGGATCTAGTTTTGAGTTGAGTGGCCATGAGAGGTTATTACTGCTTTTATTTGTTACAGGTGGATTTTCTACTTGTATGGACAGCCACATCTGCCTATCATTTATATTTGACACACGGAGGAATCTTATGAAGTTTTGTGAAGAATTTGATATTCAATGAATATTCCCTAAAACAAAGCCTAGAAGTTCTGCGTAAGGACGGTATTTTTCCTATAATTAGGATAATATTTGTGTTTATCAGCAAAAAGCTACTACATCATTTTGATCAGCAATGATGAAGATTGCTGGGCTGGGGTGGGGTGTCGGTGGGCGTTGAATATCAGTTCAGAATCTGCCATTAACAGCATGAGTGGCTGTGGATGGGGCCTCAGTCTCCTTATTTATAAAACAAAGTGTGGTAGATTGCAAATGGCCACGAATTCTTTGCTACTCTCACCATCGACAGGTGGCATCTAATTCCAGTCCTCTTGAATCTGGGCTGGCCTAAGTAACTTGCTTCACGCATACAATATGGCTGGCACTTCCAAGGCTAGCTCATAAGGAGCCTTATAGCTTCTGTGTGGGCCTCTTGGAACATTCTCTCTTATTACCCAGTTTATATAGGGTGGGGAAGCCATGGGTGGGCGCTCCAGTCTCCAGCGGCCCCTGAGCGTTATGCTCACAGCGAGCACTGAGCATGTGCCGTCTTACAAGTGGAGGCCAGTTGAGCCTTTGAATGATGCAGCCCCAGGTGACATCAGACCACAACCTTGTGAGAGGCCTTGTGAGAACCTCTAGCTGAGGCCAGTAAACCAACCGAACTATGAGACAGAATAAGTTATGGCTTTAAGCCACCAAATTCTGGGCTGGTTTGTTATGTAGCAACAGTTGCTTGGAACATGGTGGATGTGTACAGACATCCTTTATGGGGCTTTCGAGCTGTAATCAGCACTGATCCTTGGCAAGTACCACAGTGAACCAGCCTGTAAAAGCGGGTCAAGAGCTTCGGGTCTGCCAAAGACGAGCCACTGTGGGACTCGAGAGCATGTGGTGAGGCGTCACTCAGTCCCCCCACAGCACAGAGAAACAATGAGGTCACGGGCGTTTCCAAATACAGAAAGTGCCACTGTGAAGCAGAGGAGCTTGCTCAGGGTAGCGCCATTGTCCCAGGATCCAGGAGGGAGAGGCGATGAGTGGAGTGTCACCCAAAGATGAGAGACAGGAGAGCACACGAGAGGGGCAACCATCTCCTGCCCCTTCCCAGAAGTGATCTGTGGTGGCATGGATTTAACCCATGGGACAGCCGGCAACTCCAGAACCTTCTGGCCTGCTGTGCACAGATGGTGCATGGTGTTCCTTCGTCTTTTCTCTATAAGGGGCTGAGAGAGGAAGAGTGAAACAGAGACACCGCATAACTGTGGCAGGCGCCCCCTTTCCCTGCTTGGCTGCCTGCCTTCCCTCCTGTAGGGAAAGGACCCTGCTTTAGTGTGTGTGTGTGTTGGGGGTGGGATGCAATGGGCCCAGCTCAGAAGCCACCTTCCCAGCCTTCCCTGCACTGAGCAGTGGCCATCTGACACAGTTCTGGCCAAAGAGACGTGAGTAGAGCTCACTGGGTAAACTAGAAAGTGTGTGAATGGGTGTAGGTTCACTCAGCAAGCACCTTTGCACTTTGCCCATCCCTCTTCAGCAGGTCTAGAGCAGGATCTAAGCATTTCCTAAGTCCCCAACTGCTGCTGCTACTGCTGCTGCTGCTGGCCCGGGGACCACCCCTTGAGAACCACTGCTCTAGGACTGTGGCCCTATGAGGCCCTTCAGAGAAGCAGTTGTCCTAAGGAGTGAGTGGGAAAATCACACGAGTGTGTTGAGATTCCGTCCAGTCCTTAGAGCAGCCTGAGGATGTCTGGGGGCGCAGGGCAAACCTGAAGCAATTGAGTCACGGCTGGAAGCACAGAGGAAATTGGATGCCACCACTGAATGTCACCAATGAAGCAAGCAACACGTGCCTGGTGTGCTGTAGGAATGGTGGGGATGTGACCAGATAAGAATCCCTGCCGCCATGGCACACCCGCACACAGCCCCCACCCGTCTCCTGCGGCCCCTGCCTGAGGCCCGTTCCCCAGCATCGTCCCGCCGCCCCCACAGGCCTCCAGTCGGCAACCTGGGCCGTGCAAGTGGTTCTCGATCGCAGGCATGTTTTATCCATCGTGGCTTGGTTGTTAACAATACACAGTGTTTATTTTTCTTTATAAAAAGATGCAAGCTGTGCGCCTCCAAATGCTGGCAGCTAAGAATATTCCATTTGTTTGCGGAGAGACAGACTGGATGGCATAATTTCAATCAAACTATGAAATGCAGCCTGGCATGCCTGGAGAGAAAGATCATAACAGCGCGTACTCTTCTTTCTGAGAAGCCGAGGACTGCACACGTGGGTAACTCATTGGCCCCTGGGAGGCGTCCTGGCGGACATGTTCCGTCAGCCATGGCTGGGCAGGAAGGGAGCTCTGTCAACAGTTGTCCGTCCTTTCTCTGGGGGACGGGCAGGGTCACTTGGCACATGCTGTGCCCCACTGATTTACTGCGGGTGAGAAGGGTTGTGTCCTTTCAGTTCCCAAATGGAAGTGGCCATTTGTTTTTTCCTAATTACAAAAGTAATAAATGATTATTTAAAAATTTTCTAGGAAAACAAAGACTAAAGACCAAACAAAAAACAAGACAAAACAATTCCCTCAAGAACTATAGTTTCTCCTTGTTTTTATCTACCTGTCTGTATCTGACTTTTTCAACTGTGGGCTTCTGTTCAAGTTAACATATATATTATAGACATATATCCTTAATTTTAATGGCTGAATATTATCCCACCACATGGCTATATCAGCCCCCTGTGAAGGGATGATTTGTTGATTGCCAGTTTTTTTTTTTTCTTTTAAAAACTATGCTTTCTTGATCATCCTTATACACATGTCTTAACCCCTTTGTTTTCTTATTTGCTTAGGGTAAACTCTCAGCAGTGGAATTGCTGGGGAAATGCTCTTGATCAGCCTTCCTGAACTGCCCTCCCCAAAGTCTGCTCAAATGACATCCACCCCAGCTTCACACTCTCATTATCACCTCAGAGCACAAGTCTTTGTCACTTTCTGGGACAGTTTCTCTTAGATTTCTGAATGATTAGCATGTTTTGACACGGAAAAACTTTATATAATAAAGGTTTTATTTTTTCTCTTTAAAATAAATTATAGTTATATGAAATATTTTATTTGGCTGTTTCCTTATTTTAGTTTTTTGTTATGAAAATGTTCAAATTCTGAAAAAAGTTGAAATACTAATACATTAAACACTCATATACCCTCTATCTAGATTCAGTTTTTTATGTTTTGCTATATATGGTTTAACTATTTCTCTATGAGTGTGTACTTAAATTTTTCTAACAACTGCAATACTATTATTACACCTAAGAAAATTCATCAATAATTTCATATTATCTAACATTTAGTACATATTCAGACTGACCCGGTATATGTGAAATACTATTTCAGTTTAACAGCTACTACATTATAGGTAGAGATAATATTCAGTCCCAATCCTGAATTGTTTGTGCATCTGAATCACCTGGCACTATATTTTTAACAGATGCTGGGGATCTTCAGGAAATCAAGAAAGGAAACGTTCTTCTGGGGGGTGTGTCATGGTTGCCAGGCCCTGGTGAAGGTGTGGGGCTGGGATTTGGGAACTAGTGGTTAATGGCAAAATTGGGCCAAAGCAGAGGCCATGTTGCTTCAGGGACTGACCGACTATGTGGGGAAAGATGGACAGAAGTGACTTTTGTTACAAGCGTGTTATGGGACTTGGGGACAAGTCATGCATCCCAGGAGAGAGGGAGAGAGAGGACCCTAGCTCTCCTTCCGATGCCCACCGCTTCCCAGGGCTGGGGACGGAGGGAGCTGCAGTGGGGGGTAGGTGAGAGTTAGGTGGCCCCCGCAGAGGCTGAGAAGCCCCTGATCCTTGCTTAGCCAAGTCTGCCTCATCTATTGAAGGAGAAAAAAGGGAAGCTTTGCTGCATGTAGGAGCCTACAGAAAGCAGGGGGCCAGGGAGGGGGTAGAAAATTTAAAAATGGGACGTTTTCCTGCAAGTTACCCAATTTATCCAGTGATGGGATGCAGAGGGGCCCCTGGCGTGGGGCAGAGGCAGGGCGGAAAGAAGACCGGCTGGTAGCTTCCAGAGCCCGGATGGTGCTGCTATCACAATGTGCCCAGCACAAAGAAAATGAGTGGTGAGCTAGCAGCATTTCAGAAGATGCGTTTCAGTGCTGGGGGCTGGGGACAGTGGTGGTGGTGGCACGCTAGTCCCACAGGCGCCCGACAAAGCCTTCTCATTAGCACAGGATTGTTGTGTGTTTCCCATAACCAGGCCTGGGCACGCTGATCTGCTCCTTGTGCCCTGTCACTGATGTTTCCATGGCTCAATACTGTTTCTGACGGCCTGTGGGGAAAACAATGGAAGTTTAATCTGAAGTTACCCAAGTCTTTCATTGCCGGGAGAGTCCACTTCATTTAGAACTTGGAACCACCACAGTTTTCAGCAGGACGCTTAATGAACTGGGGCCTGCGAAATAGGCAATAAACTTTCTGGCCTGCTTAACTGAGTATTATCTCTCTTGTACTGACTGCAATAATGTATTTTATTGCCCTACTTTTTATTAGTTTCCAGCTAAAGGCCAAGCTGCATGAGACCCCGGTGGCCCTCCTTTTGGGAACAGTGGAAATCTCAGCTTCCCATTTGCCTTCTGAGTCCTTCACTGTCCTCTGACATTGTTCCAATAGGAGACCAAAATCACCGAAAATGAGATTTCAGTCATGGTTTGCAGTCTTCCATCTTAGAAGTGCAATCTTACTTCCTTTACCTTCATTTGGTTTTATATTAATTTGTATGATGTAAGTGAGCAGGGTGTTTTAATGAGTTTGGTGACACCAACCTAAAAGAGTTAAAAATCCCCTAATGATCACACAAAGCTCATAGAAAAGTGGGGAAAGGACAACAGGAATATGTCTGGGATGCTTCTGAGAGTTGGATTTCCGTTCTACTTTCAAAGTGTGGCTGCCTTTGGAGACATCTCTGCATTAGGTTTGAAATCATTAGTCATTTGTTAATTGGTGGTTAAAACTTGGTACTTGCAACAGAGAGGGGGGAGAGAGAGCTCTAGAGAGAGAGTTAGGTGGGTGTCAGACATCAGGGGTATTGGTCTCCATATTGCTTGAAGCCACCAGACCACACAGAGGCTCAGTTCCCACAAATCCTTTGTCTTCTCTGACCTTGAGCCCCTCCTGCTCCAGATCTGGGACTTCATCAGCACAAATGAGCTCTTCAAAACCAGAATATTGCCGTTTTTATTGCATTTATTGGCATGGTAAATGCAAATTCCATATTCTCCCCTTAGAACTGTAATAGGAGTTTTATGTCTAACCATAATTAGAAGGAAAAATTGTGAAGAAATGGTAAATATGTATCATAGCCAGGCGGTGGAGAAAATTGTTTTATTTCTCAAGTTTTTCTGAGAGGTTTTTTATGCACAAATCCTCATTCTCATATTTGGAATATACAAAAAACTAAAAGATGGAAAATCAAAATGCTTCAGTGACCTCTCTAGACTACCCAAAACTGTTAGCATGTGAGCCATATACCACCTATCTATCCATCCATCCATCTGGTCATTCTTTCCACTTCCTTTAAGCACCTACTGTATTAACAGTGCTTCTAGCTTCTGTAAACTTGAGGCGTTCACACTTGCCCGTTATTCATTTGCTGTACACACCTTGTCCCAGACAACCCAATAATGAGCTGGAGTCACCTTGCCTTGGCCTCCTGCATCCCTTGTTGCCTTCTTCAGGGAGTATGCCTTTCAAACACAAACTGACTAGTCCAGAGTCTACACCTCCATCTACCTCTTGTATTGGGCTCTCACACTCAGGGCATTGTCCACCTGCCCAAATCACCTCAGGGCCAGGTGCCAGACAACCAGGTGTAGCCCTGTGCCCACGAGCCCACTAAAATGATTCAAACTAGCCAAGACCTTGCTTGCCCTGCCTTGCCTGTTTCTCCCTGTGCAAACCACAATCATGGGGCTTACCCATGTGTGCCCCTTGCTCCTTCTGCCTGCCGACGGCCCCAGCCCCTGTGTAATCCTCCATGGCATGGCATGGCATGCCCTCTCTTCTTGGGAATTATAACAAATTATCTTTTCAATAGCAATTGTCTTCCCATCTTTTGGCCTCACTATAATCCAATAATATTAAAACCCATTAAAGCACCTACCATGTGCCTGGCATTGTGCTAGGCACTCATGGTGAAGATGAACAAAAGAACGTCCCTTCCTGAAGGATCCCTACAATTTGGATGGAGACGCAGCAAGCAACGTGCAGGCTGGGGGGTTGCAGGTGAGTCTGGGAAGGCTCAGAGTGGTGACAGACTGTAGGAGGAGGCCTTGAATGCCATGCTGAGGCTGTTAGACATCAATCTCTGGGTGATGAGGAGCCACTGAATGCTTGTAAACAGGTGACAGGACCACATTTGCAGTTCAGAAAGATGACTCTGGTGGCGGTTCAGAGCCTTGGAGGCGAGACTGGAGTTGGCAAGACCAGGGGCTGGCTCAGAGATAGGAGGAGGGAGAGAAATGGTGGAGGTGGGGAAAGAGCCCAGAGTCATTGTGGAGCCAGGACGGGGCGACTGATTGAATACGGGGGTTCCTGATACCTGAGTATGGGGGACAGGTAGGTAATGGTGATTCTGCTAAGACAGTGCGGAGATGGCCTGTGGGTCTGGGGTAGTTCCTAACTGGACCTTGCACGGAGTGAGACCACCTGCAGACAAAGCCAAGGATAGGGCCTGGGAGGCTGATGTGTCCTGGTGTTGGTGACAACACTTGCTCCTGGGCCTTCCCCAAACTCTTTCATTTCCTCTTCTCAGCCTCCCTCCCCTGCTCCTTTCCCCTCGTTACTGCACGTTGCCTGTTGAGTGTGTGCGTGTCAGTGTGCACACGTGTGCGTGTATGTGTGTGCGTGAGGGCGGAGTTGACTTGATTGTGCTGGGAGGACGAGGTAGGAAGTAAATGCGGGAGAGGTTGGGTATTTGATGACACCAGGACATGGAAAGGGATGGAATGGAGGGCTTAGCTTTGAGGAGGAGAAAGCTGCCTCAAATGCTTCTGACTCTCTCTCTTCCTGCCTGTCATCCCAAGAGGTTCTGGAGGAAGACAGAAGAGAACAGGATAAAGATTCTGATCAATCTGAACCTGATATACAGAAGTCTGGACACCTCATACGTGGGTCAAAGCTGGAGACTTGCTGATAAAAAAAAAAGCTTTCTGGGTAGGTCTTGGGGAATTTATGATTTTATGGTTTCAGCTCTTGAAGCGTCAGCATCTAGGGTGTAAAACCAGGTGCAGATGCGGCGTGGCTCACCCCACTGCCTCACTGAGGCCAGGAGGCAGAGTCACACACAGGGAGATTTTAAGACAGGGAGGAAGTGATACCTGGTGCGGATGAACAGTTGGGAGGTGGAGGGAACGTGGGAACTGAATGTCTCTCTTTTCCCTGTGAATCAAGGGACTAGAGGAGGCTGAAGGTGCGAGGCAGCAGCACAGGGCACACTGAGGGCCCTACAAAGGGCGAACAGATGCTACACAGTCAACGTTGTGGGTTCGAGCACACGCCAAGCTGCGTTTTGCCCTCATGGAGCTGACGGTCTGGTGGGGCCCGGCGGGCTCGCTCCTGGCTGTAACAACAAAGCAGAACGGAGGAAGAGCTAAGTGTGAGTGCCACAGTAGGGGACCAGGAACAGCTTCCCAGAGGGTGAGGTCTTTGAGGTTGTCTTAATGGATGTACAGGGGCCGACAGGCTGAGAAAAACAGGACCGATCCTTTGGTTGTAAATATGGCGAGCAGAACTGTCAACCCGCTCAGCAGAAAAAGAAAAGTAAATCCAAGGGATTGGAGGAGAGGGTGAGAACAGCTTTAAAACAGTGCCTGCTGCCTTTGCTCCGTCTTGGAGAGCGGGGATCCTTAGCAGCTTCTGAACAGTGATGAGTGTGTTTCTAATTATCACATCAAGCCTTTGATCTGCTTTGTTTGTTTCCCCTTGCAAACACAAATTTGACTCACTGGTGCTGTGTTTAGCCGGCTGCTCTGCTTAGAGGTGCTCGGCAGCGGGCCACGCGTGTTTCCCAAATGAGACACAAGTGCTCGGCTTCCACTCAGCCCCGCAGATACTGAGCTCCTACTACGCGCCTGGGGATGGGGAATGCAGGAACTGACAGGATCTCTAGCTGAGGTTGCCTCAAATGCTCTGAGTCTTTCTCTCCCCTCATCCCCGGACCACACCCAGGGGATTCCGGAGGAAACGGAAAAGGATAAAGATTCTGATCAATCAGAGCCCACTATAGAGAGATATGAACACCTTGCAGGTGGGTCAAAACTGGAGACTTGCTAATAAAAGCTTTCTGGGTAGGTCTTGTGGGACTTACAGTTCCAGCTCTGTATTTGAAGTTTCTGCATCTAAAATGTAAAGCTTTCGGCAATATTAGATGTAGATGTCGTGTGGTTCACCTGACTTACTGAGGCCAGAGGCAGAGTCATGCAAAAAAAGAATTGTAAAATACAGGCTTGTGAATTTTGGAATTGAAAAATACTTTATTGAGGCATATTTTTTATATCATATAATTTATCCTTTTCAAGTGTGCAATTCAATGATTTTTTTAAGATAAATTTATGAAGTTGTGCAACCATCACCATAATCAGCCTTTGAACATTTCCATCACCCTACTAAGATCTCAAGTACATTTACTGTTAATCCCTGTTCCTTCCTCCCTGCACCCCAGATAGCCATTATCCTACTTTGTCTCCATAGAGTTAACTTTCCTGGACATTTTAAATAAATGGAATCATACACTGTTCAGTCTCTTGTGGCTGCTTCTTTTACTTAGCAAATGTTTTTGAGGTCCATCCAATTCTCCTGGTATATCTATAGTCTGTTTCCTTTTGTTGCTGAATAAGATTCCATTTCATGGATATACCATATTTTTTAGCCTATTCACCAATTTATGGAGATTTGAATTGTTTCCAATTTTGGGCTATTATAAATAGTGTTGTTATGATCATTCTTATGTAAGTCTTTGTGTGGGAGAAAGACTTAGAATGTGAAATAAAAGGATATTCCCTGATTCTCAGTTATCCACAATGCTATATCAGCTTTAAGAAAAAGGTTTTATGTGCAGAGAACAGTATTAGATGCCATCAGATGAGTACAAATGAAAGAAGAGTGAGCCCTAGTCTTTAAAGAAACTCAACTGAGCCCTGGAGGAAGAGTGCAGCTATAGAGATGAGGCAGACTTGGCAGGCAACTTCTGAATGCCAGGTGCTTGATTCCCAGGTTTTTGATCAGTCTGGATCCTTAGCTAGCAAGTGATGAAAACCCAAATTGACCAGCCTTCAAAAATAGAACAATAAAGAAGGGCATTTATTGGCTGACATAATGAGCTGCCCATAGGGTAGTGCTAGCTTCAGGTGTGGCTTGTTCCAGAGGCTCAAGTGATATCTACGGTTCTTGGTTTCTTCCCCACTTGTATGTTAATACACAGTCTCTACATGCTGGTGAGATAGCTGGAAGACCCCCTTCTTCTTGGGTTCAAATTCACTTGATAAATGTTCATTTCACTTCTGTGTATATGTTGTGTTTGTGTGTGTATGAGTGTGTGTGTGCACATGTGTGTGGTGGGAAGGTATCTGTGGCATAGAAAGGTAAGCTGAGAAGAAACTCAAGCTGAGCTTTTGAATGCTATAGTGCTACAGAGAGAATTGCAAGTGACCAGCAAGAATTTTTAAACAGGGGTGACCAGATCGTTTACGCAATTCTGAGATCAATGCCTAGCGGGGGGAGGCAGATGGGAGGAGAGCAGTGCTACAGAGAAGCCTGACAGGAGGGGTTGTTGCAGTTTAGACCCCACCGACTGCAAAGGTCTTGGGGACAGTGACTAGAGGGGCTGGGGCTTTGGGTCCTGAACCTGGTATTCAGATCCCATTTGGCTGTCCCTGGCAGGTGAATGGGGCCACTAACCACCAGAGAAAAGCCCTCAATGCCACCCTGACCTGCTGGGAGGGAAGGCGGTATGCAGCTGCAGTCCCTGGCCCAATGCTACTCTGAAGAGCCGATGGTACTCTTGGACCGGCAGACCAAGGACTTCAGGCTCTTGGCCTGGACCTACTGACTAGGGTCTGGGGCCTAACCCTGTGAACTCCAGTGGTTTCTGTAAATTGCCATAAATGACTTTTAGGATGCTCTTAGAATAATTCCTTTTTATTTTGCTACTTCCTTATCAAACCAATGCATATACACATATTTATTAGCCACATATAAATTTAGCTTCATGGCAGACAGCTGATCACCTCTGAGAGGCCCAATCCTTGGAGTATGTTCTAAAGAGTTCAGATAATCAGGGATTATTTTTCAGGTTTTTTTAAACTTTCTTTTCTTTGGAAGGATGACTGAGAGTGAATTTATAGGGGAATTATACAGAATTAGTGGATAAAGCAGCAATGAGGAGGACTGACATACAAAGAGATCAAATTAAAAATTACTTTCTGATTTCTGGGAGCCTGCTAGCTTTGGCTTAGTGATGGCTAATTGGCTCCAAACCAGAAGATCCTTTAGATCCTTCTGTCCCAACCATTTTCTCAGATCGGATATCCCACAATAGAGCCAGACATAATAGTCCAAATCTCTTACTGTTGCAGATGGGAATACTGAGGCCCCTCAAGGTCAAGTGACTCTCTGAAGATTATACAAAGTGTTTGTAGCAAGGACTCAAACCCTGTTCTTTGGATACTTAGTCCCAGTATTTAAACATTTTTATGTTGTTATTACCTCATGCAAACCAGGTGTACACAGATATGTTTATTAGGCATATATAAAATTAGCTCCATACATGGAGACTAATTTTGGTTTAAGGTAAGAAAGACAGAAGGCAGGAATATAGGACTGTCCTTACAAATTTTATATTTCAATATAATGTAATCAAATGTAAATTCACTTTACAAGTATATCCCTTATTCTTTATTGCCTTGAGAATGAAATAGAAAGGGAAATGTATATGAAGATAAATAAAAGTAAATTGAGTAAAATAGGAAAATAGAAAACATGTCTATTCCCAAGGGGTGCCATGACAGAATGAAACTTCCTGTGCCACATGTGTCATTGTTCCCATTTGTTCAAAGCCCTCATTCATCCTATATGCCAGTCAACATAGTAAAGGCCTTATATATGTCATTTAGCCACATGAGGTTGGTATTTTTATACTATTTTTAAAAAAGAAAATAGAGGTTCAGAAGATTTAAATAATTTTCTTGAGGTTACAAAACTGACAAGTGACAGATTCATTCTTGGAACTCATCACTTTGGAAGTCTTATGGATGAGAATTCTGTAAGCTTCCATCCTTAAGGAAAGGGCTACATGTTGGTCACCTGAGAAGGAAAAGTGTCCATTTCCTGTGCTCAGGGTAGGGTCTACACCTCTCTCCTACAAATGGGTGAGAATAGAGATGTCCCTTTGTAGAGTCACCTGGTGGTGGTTCACTGTGGGGAATGCATCTAATGGTCCCCATCTAAGGGTTCCAGGGACAACAGTGCTAACTGTGACCTGAGGTGAGAAAGGACCCCAGAGAACAAGAACCTTATATGGTGGCTCTGAATCTCATAGTGAGACCCAGTTTTTGGGTCAGCCAGAGACTGTGCCCTGGCCCAACTGTTGGGATGCTACATGCTGTGAGCTTGGGGCAGGTAGTTCTTGCTGAGCTGACTAGGGCTGGAATTTCCTTATAGCAACAGCATGTGTAAACAATTCCATTTCTGAGCTTTTTGATGTCTCTCCATACACCGTCCCCTGACTTTTCTTTCTCTGGGTTTTCCTTGAATACAATTCCAATCCAAGCTCTTAGCTAACACAGGAGAAATATCCTGCCCACCTCCATGGAAGGAAACCAGAGAAGCAGAGGCTAGGGTGGCCTGCTGGTCCTAGGAGCAGGCTAGTCTCTTTCTTGTCATGCCTTTGCCCTGTTATAATGTGGGGCTCTTTCTTGTGGGCTTTCTGGAGGCATTTTCTCCCTCATTTGAGTGTCTGAACTGTGTCCCAGTTGAATAGAATGGGAGGTGGGACATGCCAACTGGGACTCTTCCTTCCCTGCTGCCCATCTCTGGACTGGGGAACAGAGAGGTCCTCTGCAAGTGTCTAGTAGAGCAAGGGTGGGCAACCTTTTCTGTGAAGGGCCAGACAGCAAACATTTTAGGCTTTGCAGGCCATATGATCTGTCACACTTCTCAACTCTGCCATTGTGTGAGTGTGAAAGCAGTCATAGACAATATGTAATGAATGGGCATGGTTGTGTTCCAATCAAACTTTACCAAAACAGGAATGGGCCAGATTAGGCCCCCTGGGATGTAATTTGCTGACCTTGGTCAAGAAGGTGGAATAACCACATTTGGCACATGAACACCACTGCCAGATGGAAAAGATGTCTCAAACTGCTCTGGGACTCCACAGGACTCCAAGGCAAAATTTGTACAGCCAAGAGCTTTGTGTGACAACTTGCCCCGTGCAGCCCCTTGTAGCTCTGCCAATCTGGCCTAGAAAACTGGGGAACCTTGTTTCAAGCACTGTATTTAAGGAGCCATGGGTGGAAATATGGGCCTGGACAGCATTAGTGACAATGTCAGCTTGTCCAACTCATCCTCCAGAGCTTGCCAGCTGGGGCTGGGCCAGGGCCAGGGCTGCATTCAAAAGCTGATAAGCCTTCCAGAGACACGTTTCACTGACAGACACGTCCCCAGCCCATGTCGTTCTGATTATACAGGTCTCTCATGGTGCGCTGTTGGAGACCTTACCCAGTTTGAATATACTGTGGAGCAGGGCAATTCGCAAACACAGAAGGGCCACAGGGAGGTGTGAGGCACGCACCATGAAGACCGGGAGGATCTGGGCAGGCCAGACACCTAGGATGCAAGGTAGAAAAGGGTAGGTACCTGAAAGACCAGCTGCAGCGTGGCCAGTGGATGGAGCAGGAAGAGCTTCCTTTTGGCTGAGATGCTGGCTTCACGGAGAAGGCGGCATCTGTGGTGGGCCTCGAAGGCTGGGTCAGATTTAGAACCCTACTCAGGGGTCATGGGCACAACGTGGGACAGTGTGGCCATGCTTGGCTTTGGCTAACTGCCAATAGTTCCAGCAATGGTTTAGTTTGGCTTTGAGCTATTGGGCAGATCGTATTTTCCAAAGATGATCCCGACAGTATCTCCCATGCCACATGCTCTTCTCCCCATCAAGAAGTGGAGTCGAATTCCCTTCACTTTGAATCGCGTGTCTGGCGACTTGGACATCGTCACTAGAACGCGGCGGAAGTGACGCCACAGGACTAGCGGTTTCCATCTTGTGCGGGGAATGCGCATGCGTAGAGCCCCCACGCGAGCAGTCCGCCCACGCCGGGCCTGCATCACTCTGAGGAAGCCACTGTGAGGAACGGCCATGGCGAGGGGCTTTGGAGGGCAGCACTCCTCTTCCTCCCCGCCCTGGTGACTCCGGCAGTGAGCCCGACGGAGCGTCTGCCAGAGGGAATGGCTTACTTCATTCAGGCTGTGCTTTCGGAAGAGCAGTCTGCGGCAACATCCAGGTCCGAGTGGTGGCGGTGACTGGAGAGCGGGGAGAGGAACCGGCCAAGGGCAGTGTGGGCTGCTTTCCGTGAGAAGCAGTCTCAGGGGAGCGGTGGCTGCGGGAACTGAAAGGGCGGCCATCGCGGGAGACGCCGCTGTGGAAGAGCGGGTAGGAGTTCTTCCTCACCCCGCCGCGCCGGCTGCAATCCGAGGTAACTGAGAGCGCAGGCGCGGTGGTCTTTGGAACCTGGGTAGCCCCGTCTGTGAAAGCAGGACTTTCTGTGTCTTTCAGACCTGGGGTTCCTCACCGACCATTGGGTTATGTGTGGGTGGGTGGATGGAGCACCCTGTAACAAAGGTGGTCATCAGACTTTGACATGTGAGGGACACGCACCAGCAGCTGTGACAGACCTGGGAAGACAGGCCAGCAGCACTTTCCTTGTAAACTCCAAAGATTGGCCTGCTTTACAGCCTGCCCGTGTGGACTGCCATTGTGGAGTTAATTTCAGGGGCAAAGACCTTCTGTTTTGGATGTGTCTTTTCATGGGGATTCTGCCTTTTCTTCCACAGTCAGAGATGAAGTTCACTGTTCAGATGCTTTAGTGTTTTTAATTTATACTGTGGTGTAAATGACTGATACATAAACCTTTCTCAAGTGAGAATTCTGAAGCCAAGAGCCCTGGGCCACATGAAGTAATTGGGTTGCTGGCTGAAAGAGATAGGATGGGAGAAAGAGGAAAGGTTGCAGAGGTGGAGGCTGGGAGCTGAAGTCCAAGCTCACGACCTCAAACCTGTATTTAGGTCTGGGTTTGCCCACAGCTAGAGCTATTTAACTAGTACAACCAGTAGAACTCATTGTTAATGGCCAGTGTTGGATGAGTGCTAGTTCTAACTTACTGGACATCTATTCTGATTGGTTGAATGTCCATTACAAATAGCTGGGCATCTATTCTGATTGGCAGGTTGTGGAGTGCACATAGGAGGCTGGACCCCGCATCAGGAATAACTCCTAGGCTTCAAGTACGGAAGCAAATACAGGATGGCGAGTCTAGGCCTGTCACCTCCCTGGGGTCTAAAGAAGGCATGAGCTTTAGGTTGTGACCATCCTGCTTGTGAAACCTGTGAGCTCTCCATGACCCTTTCATTTTTTGAAATTCTTCTTCCTCTCTCCTTGTCCTCAAAAGCATTCACCCCTCCCTTCCCTTAGCATAACCCCTGTGGTGCCTCACCCATGTCCCTTTAAGCCCTCATTCCCAAACCCACTGACCCAAAGCCCACTGGAAGCCCACTTCCAACTGCAAAAAGACATGTGGATCTTTGCCTTCCTCTGGCCACTGCAGCCCCCTGGCCTGCTCCCAGGGCAGGCTGAAGTATCGGGCAGTTGATATCCCACCAGGAGCAGCCCCCAACCAATGCTGGGTGGGATTTGGTGGATAAGTAACCCAGATCCCTTGCTTCTTGGTTGGAATTACTCAGGGACATTGTCTACACTGTCTCCCAGAGTTTCCCAGCAGGCTTGAGTCCCAGTTGCTTGCATTGATAACCTGCCATCTCCCTCTAGCGGTTTCTTACCCTACTTTCTTTACGTCCCCACAACTCTGTCACGGGGGTGAGTACCTTCTGACCTCACCTCCCAGGTAAACTCCTTGCACTGACACCCTTGTCTCGGGGGCTGTTTTGGAGACTCCCAAAGTTGGACACCTTTCAAGAATGGCATGTGTCAGGGAAACAAAAGGCAAATGCTATGCAGTCAGATCCTGCTGATTGCCCTATAACGTAACTCTTCTCTGAAGTCAGGGGCCAAGAAAGGGCTTGACTACCTTCTTGATTCTCAGAGGGAAAATACAGTGAAAACAAAACACAGTCTAGGAATGCAATAAATGGCCCACTCCCATCTGTTATCTCGGAATGTCTAATGAAAGGTTAAAAAAATTCCACCCTTTCTGAGTACTAACAACACTCCTCTATGGTCACAAATTTATTTTATCTTTATCTTTTACTTCTTTTTTTTTTGTAAAATTTTGTAATTTTTTCAAGTTTCTTTGATACCAAACAGATTTATTCCATCTTTAAAAACATTGCTTTCTCAGCTGCTAGTATGAGGTGCTCAGTTCTTTGCATCCTTGGACAGAATCTCCTTCAAACTCTGCTTCCTCTAATGATCAGATGATGTTAAAACAAGATCTAAGCATCTGCTGTAAACACACCTTGTCAGGTGCCTCTGCCCCCAGTACAGACCCCTCCCCAGCTGATATGCCTTTAACTGTGTGGAAAACGGTAGAACACTGAGCAGTTGACAGGCTTGATGGGGGAGTGCTGCTCCCTGCTTATGGAATCGCTTCTGATGGAGACAAAGGAGTGTGTCTCCCATTAAGTTCACCTCTCTGTCCCTTTGAAGGCAGAACTAGAAGCAGTGAGGGTGGAAAAAATAGGACGCCAAGGTTAGGAAAAACATGCATATCTGAAGCATTCCCCTGTGACTAATTTGGAAACTCTTTTAAAAAATGGAAGCCAACTGTTTAGTAGGAACCTAGTATGATTTCCTTTGGATGCTTCCCTTTGGGGGCAACATGACTTGTCAAGAATTCAGGAACTGGAAACTCAAAGGTTGTTTCTTGTTGGAGGTCAGCAGATGCCCTGGAGGGATGCCAGTGTGTGTGCAGAGCTCATGTCTGTGCACAGCTCGTTTTACAGGCATCCCTAGCAATGGTTAAAAGAGACTTCCTCAAAGTTTTGTTCACTGTTCTCTTCCTTTCACTATTTCATAATATGCAAGCTCCTCCCTAAATCCCAAGAGAAATCAAGAATGACTATTTTTCTTCTTACCTCTCCTTTTTTTCTTTTATTCTCCCTTTCCTTCCCTGCCTCCTTTCCTTTTCTGTTTCTCCTCTGTATTAATTTTCAATAGCTGCCATAACACAGTACCACAGACTGGGTGGCTTAAACAACAGAAATTAGTTTTCCTACAGTTATGGACACTGGAAGTCCAAGATCAAGGTGGTGGCAAATTTGGTTTCTGGTGAAGGCTCTCTTCCTTGTTTACAGACAGCTGCCTTCTTGACCTTACATGACCTTTCTCTGTGCCTGTGCAATTTGATGTCTCTTTGTTCAAACTTCCTCCTCTTATAAGGACACCAGTGAGATTGTATTTGGGCCCACCCATATGACCTCATGTTCCGTAAATTACCTCTTTAAAGGCCTTATCTCCAAATACAGTCAAGTTCTGCAGTATGGGTGTGTAGATGTGTATGTGAGGGCTTCATATATGAAATTTGGGAAGAGAACCCAATTCAGCCATAACATCTTCTTCCCCACTTCTGTCCCCAGAAATGAATGGTCTTGCTTACTCAAGTTGCCTGGGTTCAAATCTTGGTTTTACTACTTACAAGCTAAATGACCTGGAGAATTGCCTGACCTCTTTTGAGCTTCAGTTTTATTATTTGTAAAATAATAAACACTATTTTATTAAAATAATAAAATATTATTTTATTTTTAAAAAACACTATTAAAAAATAATAAAACTATAAAAAATAAAACTATAAAATAAAAATAAAACTATAAAAAATAATAAACACTATTAATAAAATAATATTTTATTTTAAAAAACACTTAAAAAAACACAGTTTTATTATTTGTAAAATGGGAACACTATTAAATACTCAATTGTGTTATGTGAGGATGACAGGGCGTAACATATGTAGGCATGGCACTTGGCATGTGAGAGGTGTCAGTCCCCTTTCCTCTCTTTCCTCCTTCTTGTCTCCTGCTACTGCACAATTTTGTCTGAAAATGAGTCTCCCGCCTTTAAATGCTTGATTTATTCTTTACTCTTTCTAAGAATTAATGCATAATTGCTATTATAATTTAAGTTTTATTGAATAAAAATACATTTATTTTTATAATTTTAGTTTCAGTTTTCAAGATAATCTCCTAATCACCATTTACTGTGAAATTTTGATCTCTGAAAATAAGAAATTTTGATCTCAGTTTTAAATGGATTTGCTTTAAGAGGCTTTTCCCCAATGCCAATTGTTCTTAGATAATGGACCTCCTGCCTTAAGTATGTGTGTTATTTAGAGGGATGATTTTAACCAATCGTTTAAAACAGAAACAGTTGAGAGAGTGGACCCCTCCGAGAACACAGAGCTGAGAGTGACTTTTATATTTGATTGTGCACATTTCTATGCTGTTCAAATACTTATTTTATTTCATTGTATCTTATTTTGCTGAGGACACATACTACATTCAAAATTTGATGTTTTTCTGATTTGATACAAATGTCTCAGTAGTGTAATTGGTAAAAATGGCCATGATGTGAGGTCCATTGTGGTGCCCTGATAAGAGTTTCTGGCAGACGCTGTTGGTGGCCCACCCATATCTCCTGATACTTGATGCTCCTGGCAGCTTCTACTACCAGCATCTGTGACTCCCTGCCTGAGTTTTCTCTTGCTGCTAGGTCCATGCATGGCAGGCCAGTGTGCAGGGAGTCGGTGCTCTGGGAACAGTCCTCAGTCATGTTGGATGGAGGCTGCAAGGCAAGGTCCCCTTGCCCACCCCTCAGATGGGCAGCTCTGTGCTGTGTTCTGAAGCCTCCCCAGAGGTCCCCAGCAAGAGCAAGCCCCAGTTGCCCACATGGCAGTCTGCTCTCCGCCACATCCTCTGGGCTTTCTTCCCTTCCTGTCTCACTCCCGACTCTGCTACTGGTGCTTCCTGGCATCACCTCCCAAATTTACATTCCAGCATTTGAATCCTTGTCTCGGGGTCAGCTTCCAGGGGACTCAACCTAAGATGTAAATTCTAATGTGTGTATCAGGAAGATTAACCGCCTTTCTCCTATGAACAGGGAAGTTCTGAGGAGGTGAGCATCTCAGAGAGGCAAGGGCAGTGCTGGGGGAGGACAGAGGAGAGAGGAAGCCTTCCCAGGAGCTAGGCCACACCCACCCACAGACTCACTGTGGGGCAGGTGCACACACAGCCTGGAGTGGCTTGTGCAATGCTCCTCTATGTCCCTCACTCCTTTTTTGGAAGGTAGCAGTAGAATGACAGCACCAAGAGGGTAGGGCCAGAAGGTCAGTTCCCTTTCATTCTTTTCACTGGCGAGAGGGTCTGGAGCCCACTACTTCTGATAGCATTTAAAACCATAGAAGACTGTGCTTGGAGACCCTGGGTCGGGATGTAATACATAGGCATTTTGGTTTGGTTCTCCAGAGTGTGAATCTACTGCAGGACTGAGAATGGGCTACCAAAGCTGCCTTCCAGACCAGGTACTGTTCTTGTTGGAAAACTACCAACTAGCTTTAAAATGTTGCTCATGTTCTTGCAAAGCCCTTCTCAAACATGTGAAGAAAGGATAAGATGTAAATTCAGCTATTCACATCCTGTTTTCCCAAAGAAGCCTGGATTTTAGATATGAATAGATTGATCTTGCTTGTGTCTGCTTTGACCCATAGAATGCAGTCCAGGTAACTCCGTGCTGGTTTCTGAGTCCAGTCTGTTAAAGACTATAAGTTGAGCTGGGTGTGGTGGTACACATCTGTAGTTCCAGCTACTTGGAAGGCTGAGGTGGAAGGATTGCTTGAGCCTGTGAATTTGAGGCTGTAGTGTGCTATAGTGCACTATGATTGCATAGCCACTGTGCTCCAGCCCGGGCAACATAGCAAGACCCCATCCTACAAATAAAGACTGCAAGTTTCCACATTCTCTCTTGGAGAAGTCTCTGGTGCCTAGCTTAGTGCAGCTCAAGTTCTTGACCCACAAAATTGTGAAATCTAATAAATTGGTGGGTTTAGCCACTAAATTTTGGGCTACTTTGCAATAGATAACTAAAATCAGTATGTTGGATAAGTATGTCATTTATTATAGAATCCATGCTTATTAATATTCTTTAAATCAATGTTCTCTGTAGCAAGAAATATATTTGGAACTATAATTTCCGTAAATGCATTTTTCATTATTATACTCCCTAGATAAAAATCTACAGACTTCCCATCATTTAATGAATCTAAATAAAAATATTATTTCCTCATGTAGTGGATTGATTATATTACTGGTCTCAAATTTCATGCCTCCCAGGATCCATTCCTGTGGCCCTCCTCTCCCACCATGACTCTGAACTTGGCTGTGTGTTACGGGCTAAATTGTGTCCCACCCGAAATTTGTATGTTAAAGTTATAACCCCTGGTACCTTAGAACAGGGGTCCTCAAACTTTTGAAACAGGGGGCCAGTTCACTGTCCCTCAGACCGTTGGAGGGCAAGACTGTAGTTTAAAAAAATCTATGAATGAATTCCTATGCACATTGCACATACTTTATTTTGAAGTAAAAAAACAAATGGGCAAAAACATCCGCATGTGGCCTGCGGGCCATAGTTTGGGGACGTCTGCCTTAGAATGTTACCGTATTTGTAGATAGGGTCTTTAAAAAGGTAATTAAGTTCAAATGAGGTCATTAGGGTGGGCCCTATTCCAATCTGACTGGTCTCCTTATAAGAAGAGGAAATTAAGATACGGGTACATTGGGAAGACCATGTGAAGACAAAGGAGAAGACAGCCTTCTACAAACCATAAACAGAGGCCTCAGAAGAGACCATTCCTGCCAACATCTTGTCTGGGACTTTCGAAAACTGTGGGAAAATAAATTTCTGTTCTTTAAGCCACCATCTGTGGTTCTTTGTTCTGGTAGCCCTAGCAAACTAATACACCATATGACTTGCTTTTGCCAATGGGAGAGTAGCAAACTCTATGCAAGCAGAAGATTGCATAGAGAAAAAGCACTTTTGAATTTGCAAGCAGAAAAAGCACTTTTGAATTTCTGCTTCTACTGTTTCCATCTCCGCTACCACCAAGAGGACAAACAAAGGCTAGGCTTTGGAAGGATGTAAGAGACTTGTGGAAGATAGCCACAGGCCTCCCAGCTGAGGCTAGCCTAGACTGACCTGCTGCTGACTGCAAGCACTTGTGCAAGTTCCACTAAACCAGCAAAGTCTGCTCAGATCAGCGGAACCACCCAGCTAACCCGCTGGTTTGTGAGATTTAGTAAATGGTTGATGCTTGAAGCCACGAGTTTTGGGGTGGTTTGTTATGTAGCTTTATTGTGGCCATACTGATACTCCCCGTTCAAGATCTATCATAGTCCACTTAGTACCGCCTTCTCCTCCTCTCCACTGCCCCTTACCATCAGAGTAAAATACAAGTGAGAGCAAAACCTCTGTAATGCATGTGCTCTCACAGTATTATCCATTGCTTGGGTGATTCCCCTCCCTGGGTATACCACCTGTTGCACATGTTGGCCTCCTGAATCATACTACTTAGCTTTCAAAACCTAATCTGATCTCTTCTAGTAATCTTTTCCTAAACTTCTATATTAGTTTCCTATTGCTACTGTAGCAAATTACCAAACATTTAGTGGCTTAAAACAACATAAATTTATTCTCTTCCAGTTTTGGAGGTTGGGGTAAAACCTTAAGATGTTTGAAGGGCCTCCTTTTGGAAGTCTAGGGGAGAATTGTTTCCTTACCATTTCCAGCTTCTAGCAGCCACCTGTATTCCTTGGCTTGTGGCTTCTTCCTCCATCTTCAAACACATCACTCCAACCCCTACTTCCAGTGTCATATCTCCTTTTTCTGACTCAGGTCCTCCTGCCTTCCTCTTCTAAGGACCACTGTGATTATGCTGTGTCCACTTGGATAATCTAGGATAATCTCCCCATATCAAGGTCCTTAATTTAATCGCATTTGCAAAGTCTCTTTTGCCATGTAAGGTAACATACTCACAGGCTTTGGGGGTTAGGACATGGACATCTTTGGGGACCAATATCCAGCCTACCACACCTTCTGCCAGATAGCGTTGCTCTGTCCCTCCTCTGAACATTCTCTAAATCTGAAAAATATGCCTATTGTACCTGATAAGCAGGTTGAGATTGTCTGGAAGTCTATATCCACTGGTAGACAGTAAGTTCCACAGGAAAGCTATTTTGTGCATTATTCATTTTTAAATCCTTAGTACTTAGAGTAGACCTTGGCACAGAGTAGAAGTTCTATGAAAATTTGTAAAGTGTTTAATATACCTGCAACCTACAGCCTCCTTGTGAATAATTATATAGAAGTATGTGTGTGTGTCTATGAAAAGAGATGTACATAGACACATGCAGTGTATTTGTGTATAGTGTTTTTGAGGGAATAGGAAACACTTGTTATTGCATGAATAATACTGATTTATTTATTCAATAAATGAGATCAAAGAAGATTCTTTCCTAAAGCAAGTATTTTATAATTCTATACTTCCATTCTTACATTTTCCGTTTTAGAGTGACTCAGACCATACAACCACACACGGTGGGTTCTCACACTCTTTCCACAACACCCCTAGGGAGGAAGTGAATGCTTTCATCCTCTTCATTGGAAGGATGGGAAATGAAGGCAGAGGCAGTTGAAATGCCAGACAAGTTGTGGAGGTGTGGATAAAGTGCAGGTGGCTGACCTCCCAAGCCAGTGTTTGCCCTGTGGGTGACAGTGATGGGTATTCAGCATTGCATCCAGGTGGTCAATGTCACCACCCCATTCTTATTTGTATCACAGCCTTGGGAGGGATTATTCCTTTGACTGGAAATTTTCCATGCTTGATCTGCATTCAAAAGGAGGGGAAAGATGAAATTCAATGAAAAAATGTTTTCTCCTTTGCAGCCAAATGAGAGGATAGGGGTGTGTATGTCTGTCTATGTTTTTGTGCATGTGCATGCACGTGTGTACATGTGTGTTAAACATACAAAAAATGAAAAGAATTTATTTTCCTCATGGGTAACAGAAGAACATCTGGCAATTACAAAGTGAAATCTTCCATATGTTAAATTCTTCATGAAAAAAATGTGCCTGTATGGTTTGAGAGTAGAAAGCACTGGCGTTACTCAGACTCCTCAGGCCAACTGCCCAATGGCTTCCTGAGCATCTCAACAACATGACAGGCTCTTCAGTGCTTCATATTTTGATGCAATGGTGATGGGCACTATAAAAACAATGGGAAGAATGAGGAAGAAGACCAGCTCATTTTCACTTGTCCCAGGGTTATGGAAATGAGGCTAAGACTTGGGGAAACCAGCCTATCTGGGAGGTGAGCCTGTCCAGCACCCCTTCCAGTCTCACTAGAGAGCTTTCCCACATTGGAAATTCCTCATTGGCCACCTTACCTCTGGAAAGAAGGAAAGGATGGATGGTGTTTGCAACTGACTGCCAATCCCTGACATTGGAACAGAGTTCTGACCTCACCTCATTGAATCCTGATGAAGATTTTACAAGGTGGACCAGACAGGAATCATTACTGTAACTTTCTAAATGAGGAGCCAGACTGTCTCCGGGACCCCTCCTCTTCTTAAGACTCACTTCCCAGTCAATCAGATCCAACGCTGACCACAGTGAGGAACAAGAGGCTTCTAAGCTCAACTGCCTTCTCATGTTCATTTGTATATCTAACCAGCATCTCAAAGTCACCATGGCCAACATAAAATTCTTCAATCTGTTTCTCCCTTAGTCTCCTCACTACTGTCCACTGTGTTGTTCAAGCAAAAATCCCAGAGCTCATTCATGATTTCTTTCTTCCCTTTGCCTCTACCCTCATCCCCATAGTCACATGCCCAATTCATTAGCAAGTTGACTCAAAAATAATTGTCAGAATGGTCAACTTTCCTGCATGGTCACTACTTCTGCCCATCACCAGGCCACCATCCTCTTGCTGTGGAAGTCCTATTGGAGCCCTCAAATTGGTCTTACTGCTTTCACTGGATTCTCCAGACATAAAAATATGAATCAGATGACATCACTTCCCTTTATGGCTTTCCACCATGCTTTAGAATACAATGCAACCTTGGCCCATGAGGCCCTGACTGATGAGAACTGTTTACCTCCTTCTCTCCCTCATGCCACTCTATCAATTGTTCTATGTCGGCCACACTGGCTTGCTTTCTGCTCCTTGATTTCCTTGTTCACTCCCTGACCACCCAAATGCCCTTTGCTCTTTTTAAAAAAAATATACTTTATTGTGGTCAGAATATTTAACATGAAATCTGTCCTTTTGAATTTTTAAGTGTGTAATATGTTATGATTGACAATAGGTACAATGTTGTATAGCAGATCTCTACAGCTTATTTCTTTTGCTTAACGGAAACTTTATACCTGTTGATTTGTAACTTCCTATTTTCCCTATACCCAGCCTCTGGAAATCACCATTCTACTCTTTGATTCTGTGAATTCAATTGTTTTAGATAACTCTTATATGAGGAATCATGTAGTATCTGTCTCTCTGTGACTGGCTTACTTCACTTAGCGGTTCATGCATGTCATTGTACATTGCAGGATTTCCTTCTTTTTTAAGGCTGAATAATATCTCATTGTATGCATATACCACACTTTATTCATCTGTTGAGGGACATTTAAGTTGTTAATACATTTTGGCTATAATGAATAGTGCTGCAGTGAATACTAATATTTAATATCTCTTTGAGAGCCTTATTTCAATTCTTTTGATTAAATACACAGAAGTGGGATTGCTAGATCATATGTAGTTGTATTTTTAATTTTTGAGCAACTTCCATACTGTTTTCCATAGCCGCTGCACCATTTTGTATTCCCACCAACAGTGTGCTAGTGTTCCAGTTTCTCCACATCCTTGTCAACACTTGTCTTTGTTTTTTTGATGATAACCCTCCTGACAGGTGTGAGGTGATATCTCATTGTGGTTTGAATTTGCATTTCTCTGATGACAAGTGATGTTGAGCATTGTTTTCATATACTTGTTGGCCATTTATATGTCTTTTTTGAAAAATGTCTATTCAAGCTACATTTTAAAAAATTTGGCTTTTTTTTTGTCATTGGGTTGTAGAAGTTCCTTATATATTTTGGAAATTAACCCTTTGTTAGTTTTGCAGATATTTTCTCCTATTCTGTAAGATGCCTTTTCTTTCTGTGGATTGCTTCCTTGCTGTGTAGAAGCTTTTTAGTTTGATGTAGTCCCACTTGTTTATTTTTGGTTTATGTTCCTTGTGTCCTTGGTATCATGTTCATGAAATTATTGCTAAGACTGATATCATGAAGCTTTCCCCCTGTTTTCTTCTTAGAGTTTTACAGTTTCAGTTCTTATGTTTATATCTTTAATCAACTTTGAGTTGATTTTTGTATATGGTTTAAGGTCTTTGTGGTCCAATTTCATTCTTTTGCATTGGACATCCAGTTTTCTCAGAACAATTTGTTAAAGAGCTTATCCTTTCCCCATTGTGTAATCTGGCACCCTTATCAAAGGGTGTTTATGCAAAGATTGGTTGACCATATATGCATGGATTTATTTCTGGGCTCTGTTCTGGTCGAGGTCTGTCTTACGCCTGTACCATACTATTTTGATTGTTATAGTATTATTAATATGGTTTGAAATCAGGAAGTATGATGCTTCCACCTTTGTTCTTGTTTCTCAAGATTGATTTGGCTATTTGTGGTCTTTTGTGACTCTGTATGAATTGTAGAATTGTTTTTATAATTTCCGTGAAAAAAATACCATTGAGATTTTGATAGGGATTGCATTGAATCTGTAGATTGCTTTGGGTAGTTATGAACATTTTAACAATATATGTGTGTATATATATATTTTTTTTTTGAGACAGAGTCTCACTCTGTTGCCCGGGCTAGAGTGCCATGGCATCAGCCTTGCTCACAGCAACCTCAAACTCCTGGGCTCAAGCCATCCTCTTGCCTCAGCCTCCCAAGTAGCTGGGACTATAGGCATGCACAGCTAATTTTTTCTAAATATTTTTAGTTGTGCAATTAATTTCTTTCTGTTTATAGTAGAGACAGGGTCTTGCTTTTGCTCTGGCTGGTTTCGAACTCCTGACCTTGAGCGATCCTCTTGCCTTGGCCTCCCAGAGTGCTAGGATTACAGGCATGAGCTACCATGCCCAGCCAATTTTAACAATATTAAGTCTTTCAATCCATGAACACAAGATATATTTCCATTTTTTTTGTGTATTCTTTAATCAATATTTTGTAGTTTCCAGTACAAGTCTTTCATCTCTTTAGTTAAATTTATTCCTAAATATTCTTTTTTGTTGGTATTGTAAATGGAATTGTTTTCCTAATTTCTTTTTCAGGTAGTTAGTGTATAGAAACATAACTGATTTTTTATGTTGATTTTATATCCCGTAACTTTACTGAATTCATATATTAATTCCAATGGGTTTTTTTTTTATCATGCAGTCTTTAGAGTTTTCTGTATATAAGATCATGTCATCTGCAAACAGGGACAATGTTACTTCTTCTTTTCAGATTTGGAAGCCTTTTTATTTCTTTTCCTTGCCTAATTGCTCTGGCTAGGACTTCCAGTACTATGTTGAATACAAGTGGTGAGAACGGGCATCCTTCCTTTTTTCCTGATCTTAAAAATCTTTCAGTTTTTTATTGTCGAATATGATGTTAGCTGTGAACTTTTCATATATGGCTTTAATTATGTTGAGGCACTTTCATTCTATTACTAGTTTGTTGAGAATTTTCATTATGAAAGAGTGTTGAATAATGTCAAATGCTTTTTCTGCATCTATTGAGATGATCATGCAGTTTTTATTGTTTTTCTGTTAATATGGTATATCAGTTTAATTGATTTTTTGTATATTGTATATTTTTTCCCCTTGCATCCCAGGGAAAAATTCCACTTGGTATTTTATTCTTTTACTGTGCTGTTAGATTTGGTTTGCTAGTATTTTATTGAGGATTTTTGCATTTATATTCATAAGGGATATTGGTCTGCAGTTTTCTTTTCTTGTGTTATTATTGTCTGGGTTTGGCATCAAGGTAATGCTGGTATCATAAATTGAGTTTGGAAGTGTTCCTTCCTCTTCAGTTATTTGGAAGAGTCTGAGAAGAATTGGCATCAATTATATTCTTTAAATGTGTGGTAGAATTCACCAGTGAAGGCATCTGGTTTTGTTTTGGGTTTTTTTTGTTGTTTTTTTGAGAGGTTTTTGATTATTAATTCAATCTTCATACTAGTTACAGTTCTGTTCAGACTTCCTATTTGTGAATGATTTAGTCCTGCTAGGTTGTATGTTTATAGGAATTTATCCATTTCTTTTATGTTTGTTGGTGTATAATCATTAATAGTAGTCTTGTATTATTCTTTTTATTTATATGCTATTTGTTGTAATGTCTCCTTTATCATTTCTGATTTTGTTTACTTGTCTCCTCTCTTTTTTCCTAATTAGTTTAGCTAAGAGTTTATCAATTTTATCTTTTCAAAAAGCCAACTCTTTTGTTTATCTTTTCTATTGTTTTTCTATTTTATTTCTGATCTAATCTTTTATATTCACTGCCTTCTGCTAACTTTGGGCTTAGTTTTTTCTTCTTTTTCTACCTCTTTCAGGTTTAAAATTAGGTTGTTTATTTGAGATCTTTCTTCTCTTTAATGTAGGCATTTATTGGTTTTTTTTGTTTTTTTTATTTTTTTATCCCTTATTGTTCCCCCCAATCTCTAACTTCTATGGAGGTCAATGAGAGGTCAGCTAAACCTAAATAATGGCTTCTTATTTATGACTAATAATTTTAAAATATAACTTTTAGTCATGTAATGAGTTACACTTTGTGTGGTCTGAATTTTCAGTTATTGTGAGTGTACTCTCATGAGCTTTTCTTTCTGTAAGCTAAATCTGTTTATAGGAAGATTCAGAAATATCCTGGCTATCAAGGGCTTTGTGTTTTCTTTCTTTTTTTTTATTACCTCATATTATGGGGGTACATATATTGTTATGGTTACATATCTTGCCCCTGCCCCCCTTCCCCACCCCACTATGCCAGAGCTTCAAGCGTGTCCAGCCTCTAGGTGGTATTCACCGCACCTACCATGTAAGTAAATACCCTTCCCCACCTCCCCCCTTCCACCTGCCCACCTCCCGATAACAGATTTTTTTTTTAGACATTTTGATTACAATGTATATCTTTACCTCTCTCTAAAAAGGGATAGAGGTAATCCCTCCCCCCCCATGCTCGCCACATCCTTAAGATGTGGGTCTCCCCCCCTAAATCCCTGTTGAACACTACCATTTTTTTTGAGCACCGTAGTTTTAGTCAGTCAGTACCAATTTGATGACGAATAGATGTGTAGCCCATTTTCCAGATTTTGTGTTGTCTTGCTTTGTATTACGGGCTTAAGCTTAATCCAGGATAGCATAAATGGTGCTAGCTCACTGTCGCTTCTTAGGATTGAGTAATATTCTATTGTGAGCATATACCATATTTTAGTTATCCACTCATGATTTGACGGGCACTTGGGTAGTTTCCATGATCGTGCAATAGTGAATTGTGCTGCCATAAACATTCTGGTGCAGATGTCCTTATAATAGAGAGACTTAAGTTCTTTTGGGTAGATGCCCAATAATGCTATTGCTGGATCAAATGGTATTTCTATTTCTAGGTGTTTGAGGTATCTCCAAATTCTTTTCCACAAAGGTTGCACTAATTTGCAGTCCCACCAGCAGTGTAAGAGTGTTCCTGTCTCACCACATCCTCACCAACCTTTGTTGTTTTGGGATTTCTTGATACAGGCCATTCTTACTGGGGTTAGGTGATATCTCATTGTGGTTTTGATTTGCATTTCTCTAATGATTAGAGATGTTGAACATTTTTTTATATGTTTGCAGGCCATTATTCTGTCTTCTTTGGAGAAGTTTCTGTTCATTTCCATTGCCCATTTCTTGATGGGGTTGTTTGATTTTTTCTTGTTCTTTTAAGTTCTAGATAGATTCTTGTTATTAGACCTTTATCAGAATTGTAGGGAGTGAATATTTTCTCCCACTCTGTGGATTGTCTATTTGCTCTGATGATCTTTTCCTTGGCAGTGCAGAAACTTTTTAATTTGATCAGATCCCATTTGTTTATTTTTGATGCGGCAGTGATTGCCTTGGGGGTTTTCCTCATAAATTCTTTGCCTAGACCAATATCTGATAGGGTTTTCCCCAACATCATCTTCTAGGATTCTTAAAGTTTCATGCCTTAGGTCTGTTATCCATCTTGAGTGAATTTTTGTGAGAGGTGAGAGGTTGGGATCCTGATTTGCTCTTCTGCATGTTGCTAACCAGTTTTCCCAGCACCATTTATTGAAGAGAGAATCTTTTCCTCATGGTATATTTTTGTCTGTTTTATCAAAGATTAGGTTACCGTATACAGATGGTTTCATCTCTGGTATCTCAGATCTGTTCTAGATATCAGTGCTTCTGTTCTTGTGCCGGTACTGAGCAGATTTAACTATTACTGCTTTATAGTACAGCTTGAAGTCAGGAAGACTGAAGCCTCCCAGTTTGTTCTTTTTACTTAAGATTGCTTTGGCTATACGTGGTTTTCTCTGGTTCCATACAAAGCTAAGAACTATTTTTTTCTAGATTTGTAAAGAATGCTGGTGGTATTTTGATGGGGATTGCATTGATTCTGTAGATCACCTTAGGTAATATCGACATTTTAACAATATTGATTCTACCAAGCCATGAACATGGTAGATTTTCCCATCCGTTTAAATCATCTGCAATTTCTTTTTTTAGTGTTTCTTAGTTCTCCTTGTATAAATCTTTCATATCTCGCATTATGTATACTCCTAGGTATTTAATTTTCTTTGGGGCTATAGTAAAGGGTATTTTGTTTTTGATTTGAGTTTCTGCTTGATGGTTTTTGGCATATATGAATGCTTCCGATTTGTGTGTATTGATTTTATACCCTGAAACTTTACCAAATTCATTTATCAAATCTAGGAGTCTCTTGGAAGAATCCATGGGGTTTTCTAGGTGTAATATCATATCATCAGCGAAGAGTGAGAGTTTGATCTCATCTGCTCCGACTTGGATGCCCTTAATACCCCTCTCGGCCAATTGCTATAGCTAGGACTTCGAGCACTATGTTGAATAGGAGGGGAGAAAGTGGGCATCCTTGTCTAGTTCTGGTTAGAATAGGGAATTATTTCAATTTTTCCCCATTTAGAATGATATTAGCAGTTGGTTTATCATAAGTGGATTTGATAAATTTAAAGTATGGGCCATCTATGCCTATTTTGTTAAGAGTTTTTATCATAAAGATATGTTGGACTTTGTCAAATGCTTTTTCTGCATCTATTGACAGAATCATATGGTCTTTGTTCTTGATTTTATTTATAAAGTGAATTGCATTTATAGACTTGCGTATGTTGAACCAGCCTTGCATCCCAGGAATAAATCCCACTTGGTTATAGTGAATTATTTTTTTGATGTGCTGCTGAATTCTATTTGCTAAAATTTTATTTAGGAATTTTTGCATCTATGTTCATGAGGCATATTGGTCTGTAATTTTCTTTTTTTGTTGCATCGTTTCCTGGCTTTGGTATCAAGGTGATATTGGCTTCGTAGAATGAGTTAGGAAGAATACCATCCTTCTCAATGGTGTGGAATAGTTTCTGTAGAATAGGTTTGAGTTCATTTTTGTATGTTTGGTAGAACTCTGAAGTGTAGCCATCTGGCCCGACTTTTCCATTTGGGGAGGTTTTTAATTACTACTTCAATTTCTGAGCTTGTGATTGGTCTGTTTAAGAACTCAGTTACCTCCTGGGTGAACTTAGGGAGGTTGTATGAGGCCAGGAATCTGTCCATTTCATCATCAGTCTATAGTTTTGGGGCATATAGATTTCTATAGTAGTCAAACATAATGTTTTGTATTTCTGTGGAGTCTGTTGTGATCTCTCCTTTTTCATATTTATTGAGTTTATTAGAGTCCTTTCCCTTTGAGTTCTTGTAAGCCTAGCCAGAGGGCTATCAATTTTGTTGATCTTTTCGAAAAACCAGCTTCTGGTTTTGTTGATCTTCCATATAATTCTCTTGTTCTCCATTTCATTTAGTTAAGCTTTGATCTTAGATATCTCTTTTCTTCTGCTAGGATTGGAATTGGTTTGCTCTTCTTTTTCCAATTCCTTGAGTCTATTCATTAGGTTGTTGGTGTCTAATCTTTCTGTTTTTTGGATGTGAGCGTTTGTTGCTATTAGTTTTCCTCTCAGATATGCTTTTGCTGTATCCCAAAGGTTTTGGTAAGATGTGGCTCTGTTGTCGTTTTGTTTGAAGAAATTCTTGATTTCCCTTGAATTTCTTCCTTAGTCCCAATAGTTATTCAACAGTAGATTGTTTAGTTTCCATGACTTAGTTATGTAAGAAACTTCCCTGTTAGTACTTCTTTTTCTTTGTCCCTATTTTTGGTATACTGTGTTTTTGTTTTTATTTGTCTTGAGGTATTTTCTAATTTCCTTTTTGATTTGTTCATTGATCCAATGGTGGTTGAAGTGTTTTGTTTAATTTCCATGTATTTGTGAATTTTCCAGTTTACTTTCAGCTGTTGGTTCCTAGTTTCCTCCATTGTGCTTAGTAAAGATATTTGGTATGATTTCAATCTTCTTAAATTTCTTAAGACTTGTTTTGTGATTTAACATGTGATCTATCCTGGAGAAAGTTCTGTGTGAGCTGGAGAAGAATGTGTATTCCACTGCTGTTGGGTGGAATGTTCTGTATGTCTATTAGGTCCCTTTGGTCTACAGTGTTGTTTAAGTCTGCTGTTTGGTTTTGATTTTCTATTTAAAACATCATTGAAAGTGGGATAATAAAGTCTACTGTTGTTGTATCTATTTTCCTCTTTAATTCTGTCAGTGTTTGCTTTATGTATTAATATTTATGTGCTCTGATGTTGAGTGCCCGAGTATCTATAATTGTTATATCTTCTTGGTGGGTTGATTCTTTTATCATTATATAAAACCCTTCTTTATGTGTTGTGACAATTTTTGACTTAAAGTCTGTTTTGTTTGATTTAAATATAGCCACCCCTGCTCTCTTTTGCTTTTCATTTGCATGGAATATCTTTTTCCATACCTTTACGTTCAGCCCGTTTGTCCTTAAATCTGAGGATTTGTCTGTGAATTGTTGCTAAATCACTGTGTTAGTGGGCAAAGGAGAGTCCAGGGCTTCCTACTCTACCATCTTGATGTCATCCAGTGCTCTTTTCACTTTCTGCTCTTCTACCTGGAATTTCCCACTTCATTGCAGGGTTGGCATTTCAAGGTCTCATTGCAAATATTTCTTTGGCTCTTCTGGCCATCTGGTCCCAGTGCTTCCCTCATCACATTCCCTATTCATCACAAGCAGGCTCCTCAACTAAAACCTAAGCCAATGTCATGATCAGGGGCTTTGTTTGTTGATCTTTGCATTCCCAGGACCTAGCATGGAGCCTATATGTAGAAGATGCTCAGTTAATATCGGTTGAAAGATGAATGAAGAGAGGCTGCTGCCCTTTCTTGATGCCACACTGTAGCCTGTAGGCCCCACTTGATTGTGGCCAGAGGGTAGCTGGGTCAGAGATAGTGTCAGGAGTCCTCTTGGGGTAGCATGATGGAAGGAAGACCATAAGTGAGTCTTAGAGCCAGACAGCCTGAGTTTAAATGCTGGCTCTACCTCTGATCCCTTGCATGAGCTACTTATTTTCTCTGAGCTGCACTTTCCTCAGCTACTTAGTGGAGTTAATACTGCTTTATTTCAGCTGGTTGCTGTGTAGCTTAAGGAAGGTCACACATTGACAGTCCTGGGTCCATAACAAATGGTCCTGGTGCATTTTCTGTCTTCTGCTTAGCTTTTTTGACAAGAGCACAAAACTAACCAGATAAAAGCATCATGGATTTAATGTCTCATAAGGTGGTTGCAATTGGCTTCTTGGGGTCAGACTTACTCTGTCATCATCCTTGTTAAAAAGTCATCTCGAAGTGCATGTCAAAAGATACCAGGTCTAAATAATAACACAGGTAACCCTGGCATCAACTACATTGTTGTTTAGTGAATGAGACCGGGTTTTACTTGAGGAAAGAGAGAAATTGAAGTAGCATTTATTAAGTGGCTATTACTTTCAGTTGACCTGAATACATAATTTCAGCTATCATTGCAATCTGATGAGGGAGGCATCATTTTACAGATGAGAATACTGAGGCTAAGGGTGATTACGCCAAGAATATGCATGTTTTAAGGATTTTGCTATATGCTGCATTACTTTTAAGAAAATTTTTTCTGATTAAAATTATCACCAGCGGTGAATCTTACCATACCCTTGCAAGATTCATTATTTCTTTTTTTGTGGTCAGGGGCTGGTGGTGGTGGAGGGAAGGGACAGAGTTAATACTTGTTTTTTATTTGATATATATGAGTAATTTAGCACCCTCACAGGCACAACCAGAAATAATGTTTAATATGGACACCCTGTGGCCAGTGAAGTTGACACATAAAAGTAACCATCACATTAAGTAAAACTGAGTAAGTATACCACAAGCTTTCCCACTGGCCTTGATGCTTTCAGGGCATCTGTCCATCTAGACAACCCTTGCCTACGATAGGTCTTAAGTTGATGCTAGCTACAGCCTGCTGTCAAACCTATTTGTGGCTGTCCTTTAACACCATATACAGTTCATTCTGCTTTGGAGATAACTAGCTTCAGTTTTAACCTGATGCAAGCAGGTACAGGGTGCAGTGGAGAAGTCAGGTTCAGCATAGTCCTGCCCTTTCTCCCATCCTCTCATTTTAGCATAAGAGTAGCTTGTCCTTGTACTGTTCAGCATTGGAGGAAACCTTGAAAAAAAAATTTTTTTTTTGGTTCTACATAGGGTATGGGATTTAGTAGTGCATTTGGTTGTCATTCCTTGGCTTGAAGTCACAGGCAGTTTCTCTGTTTCTCCATTGAGTCCAGCAGAAAGTGCTTGCTAGATGTGGAACCTAACACATGTCCAAACTGTCCATATTTGCCTTCTTAGTGGCCACAGAGGATATGTTTTCACAAGAGGGCTGGTTTTTCTCTTCTTCAATTGAAATGTTAGGACACCAGCACTATTTCCCTTGGTTGGTAATTCTCAATGGAGCAATTGATCTTCTTTTGACCTGCTGTGTTTTCCTCATCAGTTCCTGTGTTGTCTTTCCATTCTTACATAATTTCTATTACATTGGTTGATCTCACCAAAGAAAGTGTATTGCCTGCTAACCACTGGTTATCTGGCAGTTCCTTATCTGTGATTCTGGGAGCAGGATCTACTTTCATGAGTTGTTTCAAAATGCTTTGAATGCAATAAGTTATAGAATCCCAAAGCGGATCTTCAAAATGTAGTTCTTTCTTTTTTATGAGTTCAAAAATGGCTCTTGTGAGCTTGCCATAAAGGTGGTTCCTATATAATAATATGCCCTTATGACCTGATGCCCCCAATGTCACACTGCTGGCTATAGACATGGGCATTGATATCTTCAAGGGTCGTGTAGACAGGAACCCTACCTGTGGTGCACAGTGTGGCTTCCTCACTGCTAAGCCAAAATTATCTTTATGTTGAAGTTCGGTTTGTTGTTAGCATCAATAAGCTGCTTTGAACCATTATGCTTTCTGGTTTCAGATCTCTATGCACTTTATTGTGAAGATATCCTATAGCAGATGTGAGACTTTGGGTGACCTGCCTTGACTCATTCTCTGGATGTGCCCTCTTCTATTCAGAATTTCTTCAAATTCTCCCTCCTCACAAAGCTCCATCACAAGGAACATTCACTTAGGGGTCTCAAACACTTGCTCCAGATGTACGATGTGTTCATGTTTTACACTTTTTAGGAAGTTCAACTCCCGTCTGACTAACTTCATAGTGGAGCTTCCAGCCATATCTTCATTTGCCCACTTGTTTCTGTTTTCTTATCTGCAACCTCAGGGACCATTCCAGTGTTCCCTTGTCCCACTATTCTTCCAAAGGTACAAACTTCTGAAGATCAGCTCCATTGTCCATCTGTATGTGAGCAGCTTTTCCTTTTGTAAAGTTCCCTTAAAACCACTCACTGGTGTTGAGAAGTTTTTCTTTCTGCATTTGAGGTTTTTGAGGGCCCTTTGGTGAGAAAGAAATGTTCCTTTGATGGTTGAGAAGGCAGCAAAGTAGCTGACATCTCAGTGTGAAGTTAGGGATGGGATTAGGGGATGGGATGTCAATTTGTGCTGAGACTAGAATCTTTGATATTTACTAGTCTTTCCCAGGGACAACATCTCTGCTGGTAATTTCTTTTTTCTCTTTCTTTTTTTTTCCTTCTCTGGTGAGACTATAATTCTGAACCAGCAATGCTTGATGTATCTGATGTTTACACCGTTAAAATGGGAGAAACACTTGTTCTTTTTTTTTTTTTTAAAGACTTTGAGTGTTCCCATATCCCCCCTTCCCCCACACATGCACAGTCTTCCCCATTATCAACATCCCCACCAGAGTGGTACAATTATATATAATTAATGTTATAATTATATATGTTATAACAATTATATATAACAAATATATATGTTATAATTGATGAACCTGCATTGACACATCATTGTTACTCAGAATCCATAGTTGACATTAGGGTTCACTCTTGGTGTTGTACATTCTATGGTTTTAAACAAATGTATGACATGTGTTCATTATCATAGTATCACACAGAGTATTTTCTTTGCCCTAAAAATCCTCTGTGTTGTGCCTCTTCATCCTTCCTTCACTCCTAATCCCTGGCAACCACTGATCTTTTTACTGTTTGCATAGTTTCCCTTTTCCATAATGTCATTTGCTTAGAATCAGAAAGTATGTATCAGATTGGCTTCTTTCATTTAGTAATATGTGTTGAAATTTCATCTGTGTCTTTTACTGGGTTGATAGCTCATTTCCTTTTAGCACTCAATAATATTCCATTGTCTGGATGTATCACAGCTTATTTATCAGAAACCCTTGTTTTATAAGAACATTCACAAAGCCTATTTTTATGGGCATTAGCAACACTTATTGCATTTCCTGGATTTTCTAACTAAGCTACTATCAGTCATTTGCTTAACTCTGAAACAAATGCAACTTTAAAAAAAAGATTCAATAAGAGAAGCAGGACCTTTAGGATACACAGATGACGTTTTGAACAACATGGGTTTGATTTACACAGGTCCACTTACATGTAGCTTGTCTCCTGCCTCTACCACCCCTGAGACAGTAAGACCAATGCCTCTTCTTCCTCCTCTTCCTCTTCCTCCTCCTCAGCCTACTGAATGGGAAGACAATGAAGATGAAGACCTTTATGATGATCCACTTCCACATAGTGAATAGTAAATATATTTTCTCTTCTTTATGATTTTCTTAATAACATTTTCTTTTCTCTAGCTTTATTGTAAGAATATAGTATATATATAATATACAAAATATGCATTAATTAGCTGTTTTTGTTATCATTTAGGCTTCCAGTCAATAGTGGACTGTTAGTAGTTAAGTTCTGGGGGAGTCAAAAGTTAAATGTAGATTTTCAACAGTGCAGGGAAGGGTTTGATGCCCTTAACCCCTACATTGTTCAAGGGTCAACTCTATACATGTTCATGATTTGTCACAGGATTTGAACTTACCTACTTGTGATGGCTGTTTAATCAGGCTCTATTTGGTTGTTGTCTTTGCATCTGATGGTGGAGCTTCTGGTCCAGCAGGTGGTTGGGAGGGAAGATGACTGTGTAGTGGGGAAAGCGAGGGCGAGCTGGAAGACCCAAGCAGAGGTGGAAGTCCATGAGGCAGACTAGAACCTGTGTCAGTTCTCGCTGCCTTTGAACTTGGTGGCATGGGCCCTTCATCATGAAGCTAAACATATACTGTGGTCCAGGAGTCAGAGAAGCTGAAGGAGGGTCCAGAGGAAGATGGAGCAGTTAGTTGTAGGCCCAGCTGTAGCCTCCGACCATTGAGGAGAGCCAGCGGTAAGCCATGACGCATGTGAACTGCAGCATGGGGCTGCTTCTCTCCTGCCCTGCAAACCTCCCACAAGGGTCTCTTTTGTTGCCCACTTTAACCAGAAATATAGGAGGAAGGGAAATCTGGGACATGTGGTTTAGCCAAGTTAAGTGGACCTGTTGCATAGCTACCCCATGTTGCTGCCACATCAGAAGTGCAATTTTAGAAATCAAAGCTAATTATCAGCTTTTAGCACCCTAGAGACTTCATCTCCAGGCCCTTGTTGCTGATTTGGAATTATTCAGAGGTTCTGAAGAGCAAACCTCATGATTTTTGGATATCCTTGTTGACTTTAGGTTGACAGATTCCTTGGATTTGTTGAGTTTGGCGTCAGTTGTTCCCCTTTGCTTTATCTCCAAATTTATCACTATCTGGTCTTCTGGGGGTATGCTCTGGCTTATGGGAATTGCTATGGATATATTTTAATAATTCATATTTCTTTTATTATTTCAATGGGATTTGGTAGTGAGAAAAGGTAAATTTTTGTATTCAGTTGGTTGTCTCTAATGGCAAGTCTCATTTATTGTTATAGAATGTATACATACATTCTGTATATGTATATAATATATATGATATCTATCTAAAACAATGATAACAAAAGAAAGCATTCTTTAAAGAGTAGAGGAAGCTTTTGAATTATTGTTGGTTCTCTGTTTACCATTTACGAATCATGCTTCTGACCCTATACCTTTTTTTCCTTTTGTTTCTGGTTAATTTTGCTTAACATAACATCTTCAAGGTTCTTGAAGGAATATTTATTTATGTATATTTCAATAGATTTAGGGGTACAAGTAGTTTTTATTTGCATGGATGAATAGTATAGTGGTGATGTCTGGATTTTTAGTGTACCTATCACATGAATAGTGTACATTGCCCCAAATAGGTAGGTTTTCTTCCCCCACTCCCTCCCACCCTTCCCCATTCTGAGTCTCCATTGTCTGTTGTACCACTTTGTATAGCCCTGCATACCCATAGCTTAGCTCCTACTTTTAAGTGAGAACATGAGGTATTTGATTTTCCATTCCTATATTAGTTCACTTAGGATAATGGTAATTCCATTCAAATTTCTATGAAAGGTATTACCTCATCCTTTTTAATGGCTGAGTAGTAGTCTGTGATGGATGTGTACCACATTTTCTTTATCTACTCCATGATTGATGGGCATTTAGGTTGATTCCATATCTTTGCAATTGTGAATTGTGCTGCTATAAACATATAATTGCAAGTGTTTTTTGATATAGTGATATCTTTTCCTTTGGGTAGATACCCAGTATGGGATTGCTGGATCTAATGGTAGGTCTACTTTTAGTTCTTCAAGAAATCTCCATAGTGTTTTCCATAGATTAACCTTACATCTTAATGCATTTACTAAATTGTTACCAGTATCTTTATATTTTCTGGTTACTTATTAAACATGTCAGTGTCATTTGGCATGTGGTAATATAGGACAAGAAAAAAGGTGCACAGCAGCAGGATGGGTCTGGAGGATGCTCCAATGTGGATTGAGGTTTGCTACATTTATTTTCTATATACCTTGGGTTGATTGAGTTCATTTTAAAGTTTTTTGGGTGACTCTGGGTTTGGACTTCTGGTTCTGGGCTGGAAGTTTTCCTCCCGCCTATATTCCGTCCTTCTCTCTCCTCCATGGTGATTATGCAGCTGAGCCAATGTGCCTCGGGGCCCTCTAGTTTCTGCTGGGCATCAGCCAATGGGAGGAAGGGAGGAGAGTGAGGTTGGGTTATTTATTCCCCTGGCCCGTCTTCCCTGCAAGCTTGCCTGAGCGGTCACAGCTCCTCACACGACATTCTCTGCACAATTTTCTTCCTCTGGTTGGTAACTACTCTTTCCTCTCCTCCTGTGAGTCCCTAGTGTCTAGTCTCAATGACACTAGCCCTGAGGGACCACAAGATTCCTGTGGTTTCCCCACACAATTTTAAATAGTTCTTTTACTTAATATTTCTTGAATTATCCTAATTTGAGGGTGTTGTCTCTTTTCTGCTGAAACCCTGACTGATAGAGACTCTGAAACTTTATCATTTCTTATGATATTAGTAACCTAATTCTAAGAGGACTAAGGAGGATAGATGATATATAACATGTTTTCACATTTCAGTGCATGCAGTCTGGATTTTACAATCACTGATTTCTTACGAACCTTGTGATGCTGGACAGCCAAGCAAAGCCTCAGCTACAGCTGCAGACAAGATAGGTTAGCATTGCATTTTCCAGTTTGAAGTCAGAATTTCTTCCCTACATTATTTCTCAATCATCCCTAGTGTATAATGTAATTGAAGGTACTTCTAGGACACTTTAAAAACCCTCTTTCTTCCTACTCTGGCTGGTTAGCAGAAAGCCAAGGGGTCTTCTTAGGGAGAGGCACAGACTTCTGGTGTCCAGTGAATTGGGGTAAATACAACTCAACTCAGAGTGGCAGGTTAGTCTGTGAGAAGCTCAGATCAGCAGGAATTTAGCTTAAGGGATCAATTTCCCCTTACCTGTTGGATACACAGAGCTATGGCAGAATTTTACAACCTGGATTCCACTGGCAGATGGTGGGCTCCTTAAGGACAAGGACTCTAGTTGGTATTAGTACTCTGAACAGCTCATTAGTGTATAACAAATAGGGATGCCCAATTAGTGCCTGTTGAATGAGTAGTGTAGAATCTTATGGCCTAGGCAAGTTAGCAGGCTATTTCTTCATCACCCTGTCTTTGCGAGGCTTGCAACAAAGCAGAAATGCTTTTCAGTGTGAGTGAGATTGGCCTTCATCTGTATATTTAATATCTTGGTCTAACTGAATGCTGTATAGTTGTAGGTTAAGCTAATTTTATTGGACATAAATAAAAATGAATGAAAAGACCTTTATAAAATGCTTTTTGGATTTGAAGGCATTCTAACCTTCCCTGGTTTCTTTCTCTTTCTTTTCTTTCAGGACTAAATTATCCCAATTTCTTAAATTTTTTGCAGGACTCAAACTCAATAGAATGTGATAAAATTGACTAAAGACATTTGAATTTATACTGCACCTGGTTTAAAGACAGTGTTCCCTAGAATTATTTTGTCTTATACTTCAGCATGTTTAAGAATCAAATGATTCAGAAGCTAGTCATTGACAGTGGGTTGCCTCCTTGAAGGCACCTCATTTCCCTTTAGTAGCGTTAGGGGAGATGGATGGTAAGAAGGGGATTCATTGAAGATAAATCTTTTAATCCAGCCCAGGATTATGGGTTTTAGAAAGTAATCTAGAGAATTGGTGGCATCAAACAATGCATGTAGGCAAAGGGATTGCATTCTCAAATCATAGGCTTGTTCATTCAATTTCCCACAAAGGGCAGGGGAGGAAAGAAGCCCAGAAAGAATGAAGTGTGGTTTTTTTTGCATATGTGTATCAGCCAATTCTTTGAGAAAACTGTAACAGGAAAGAGCAGAGGAAAAATAGGTGAGGTTTCCCTTTTAATCAACTGAGCTGAATCAGGGGCTCTGAGCATCCCTCAGCAAAATAAGCCCAGATTCCTGGGAGAAGGGATAAAGAAGGCATACCCAGTGATTTTCTGGCCCCTGGTGGAGTCAAGTGCTTGAAAATGATCTTGGTGGATTTGGCAAATATTAGTTCCAAGCAAGCAGGTTAGTTCTAGGTGGGATCTTAATGGTAGAGCCACAAGCTTCAGGGCAAGATTCTGTCTTGAGTGCCACCAGAACCCCACTTACCCGCTGAGTAGATCTGACACTAAAAGACATGTGGAATTGTGGCCTGAGTCTATGTTGAAGTGGAAAGTAATTTATTTTATTAACAGCAGGCTCTGATTTATGTCTTTGTTTTGGATAGAGCTCTGAGTAGAAGAAGCTTTAAGGATCTAGGTGTCTGCTGAAACTGAGGCTTTTGCTCTGCAAAAGAAGGGTAGAATTTTTTTGAGGAGAGAGGCACTGATTAACAGGAGGGCCAGAGAGAATGAAAAGGAGAGGAAGGAGGGAGGAAAGAGGAGTTGGCAAGATAGAATAAATTGAGAGGCCCAGATCTATAAAGCTTTGTCTATCAACAGATATGTTAGGAATGATGGTACCCAAAGCATGAGTTGTACATGTTGTGCACGGACCAGAGTGCACATCTAAGGAGGGCCAATCACATTGCAGGTATGCATATTTGCACTTGAATATTTATTATGATACTTATCCACCAGATGTCAGCAAAGTGTCTCATTCTAACAAGATAAGTATATTAAAGACAATTTTCCAACAGATGAAAGTATCTTGAGAAAGGGTGCTTTAAAAAAATTTGCACAAGGGAATAGTAGATGCTAACACAGCTCTGGTTTTTGGCCTTCTTCCACTTAATATTTAAAATATCTTCCTTTTATACTCCTCAAAAAAAGAAAGGAAGGAAAAAGGCAAGGAAAGAAAGAAGGAAGAAGAAAAGAAAACATTCACAAGTTTTCTGTTCTTTTTGAGACATCATATCCCAAATCTGCCATGAAGCAATGGAACCAAATTGAGCACAACTTTTATTGTACAAAAATGTGTTTGATCTGTTTTAAGAGCTTTTTCTGTAGTTTACTCATAACACAACCTAATGCTTCACTTTGAGTATTTATATTATGTATTCTGTAGTAATCTATGTTCATATCTGCTTTTCCTAGAAGCCTATAAATCTCCTTTAAATCAGTAACTTATGTTTTTATTTAAATTATGCTTACATATAATTGAAAGTTAAATATTGCTATTAGGCGTATAATGAAAAACAGCAGTCAGCTACCCTACCCCACCCTATTCTCCCAGGTTCACTCCTGAGATGTACTACTTTCAACTCTTTTACTTGTTTCTTCTGATATGTATTTCCATATATATATATATTTCTAAATAATTTGCTTCAATGTCTGTTTCTTGATTTGTCAGTTTCAGATTGTTCATTGCCTTCCTATTATAAGTGGTTGAGTATATTAGTCAGGGTAAGTAATGCTAGCTGCTATAATGAACAACCTGCCCATAATGGTAGCTTAACACAATAAAGATTTCGTTTTTTTCTCAGTGTAGGTCGTGAGGAGGTAAGAAGTTGTTCTTTACCCACGTTCAGGAACTCAGGCTCCTTCCATCTTTTGATGCCACAATCTTCAACACATGGCCTCCAGTTTTCCTCTGAGCAGGAAGAGAGAACAGAAGATTAAATGTGGGAGATGTTATAGGCCAGGCCAAGGAATGGCATGTTATCACTTCTGTCCTCATTCCATTGTTCAGAACTCCAAGATGCCAACATACCTGCTGAGGTGCTATACATGTAATTTAGCTGTGTGTTCAACAAGGAAGGAGACAGGGTTTGGTGAGCACATACCATTTCTCTGCCATACTGAGTTCATGCTCTTTCCTGTGTCTTTCCCCTGTCTTCTCCTAATAATCCTAACCCAGTTTTAGGTTAAATCAATATTCAGTGTTTACATCTAAGTGATTATTGAAATGTTCACTGCTGAGCCAAGTAGTATACTGGGATTATGTTCTCTTTCATGTACATCTAATTTTATTTTTTAAAAAAATTTATTTGCTTTTGCATACCTATTTAAAATTCTTCCCAAACACTCAACTGTTGCTGTAAAGTGCCTCTCAGTACCACCTCCACACCACACAGTGCATCAGATAATCTGTCAGTTATGTCTGCCTCCTCCCTAGGAGCCTCCCTGCCATCGTAGATATGGACCATCTCTCTGCTGTTTAGATATGGATCTCTACACAGTGCCCAGCTGTTGCCCTGATACCTCCCTTCATGGTTATAACCCAGGGATTTCCCATTGTTCCCCAGTCGTTTCCTGAGGAAGGATAGATATATGGGAGGTAAATATTTTGAGTCCCTGTATGTTTAAATTTTCTTATTCTACTCTTACAGTTGATAAATATTAGCTTGTTTAAAATCTAGGTTAAAGATGGTTTTCCCTCAGGATTCTTTAGGCATTGTTCCATTGTCTAGTTTGTGGATTTCCTGTTAAGAAGTCTGAGACATATGACACTCACCGCACCCTCTCCCCACCTTTCATAGCCTTTATATCCTATTACCCTTGAGAATCTGAAATTATTTTAAGATTATTTCCCTCAGTGTAGATCTTTTCAAAATTCATTTTGCTGATCATTTGGCAAGTCGTATCCATTTGGAAGGTTTTCCAAGGAAGAATCCTCCAATCTCCTTTGGGGTGGGGGTGTAAGGAAGTGGGGAACGAGCTGCTCACCTCTGCCCCTGCCCGTGTCCTGCCCGTGTCCTCCAGCTTGTGGTTGCTCCCATTCTTTTTAATTTTATTTTAATAATTCATTTATTTTATACTTAGTTTCCCCAGAATGTTACAGGAGTGCAAACATTGCTCCCAGTCTTTTTATTTCTTCTGCAGCCTGGAAGTGCTGGGGGAGGTGCTGTCACTGCATGTTGGGGTGGGAGAGGTGATCTAGTGATCAAACTACTCCCTAAACAGCGGATGCCTTCTGAGATTATTGAGGCATCATGCTCTGAGTCTTTCTGGGGGTGGATGAGGTGAATTGGCTCATTGCTTTCCGCTATAGCATTCTGCAGGGGCTTCCATTGCACGGCTCTTCCTTCTTCATTCTTTGGTTTACTTTCCACTCCAATATGTGTTGACATCTCTATTCTGTGATTATCTACTTTTCCATTTCCCGTCCCCTCCATTCTTTCCTCTCTTCGTATCTCAATTATTTGTAGAAGAAAGGAGGAAAGAATATTGTATGCTAGAAGATAGAGAGATGCTATGGAGAAGATACAGCAAACCAGCAGTGAGCACTAGGAGTGCTGGGAGGTGTGGTTATAAAGTGGTGATCTGAGGGAGCCACTTTATGACTGCAACTCTGAGCAATGCCCAAAGGAGAGGGGCAAACGTTGAGAGTGCTGGGAGGAAGGGCAGTTCAGACAGAAGGAATAGCCAGTGCAAAGGCCCTGAAGTGAGGCCTGCCCTTCAAGGCACAGTGAGGAGGCTGGTGGGGGTGGACGGGAGTGAATGTGAGGAGATGAGTGGGAGGTGAGGCCAGCCAGGCAGGCTAGGTGGGACAGGGCCTTGCAGGCTGTTGTAAGGACTTTGAAGAGGGAAGGAATGGGGGGGCTTTTGACAGGTTCCTGAGCAGAGAGTAACAAGAGGGACTTAGGCTTTAGCAGAATCGACTGGCCGCTCAGTGGAGCAGGAGTGGGAGCAGGAAGAATAGTTAGGAAGCTGTGGCAATAATCCAGGCAAGAGATGGCATGACCCAGCTGAGAATGGGGCGGTGGAGTGGTGAGAAGTGGCGATTCTGTTTTAAAAATAGAGCCACTGGGGTTTCCTGAACACCTGGCTGTGAAGAAAGGGAGAATTTGAAGATGTCATCAAAGTTTTTGACCTCAGCATCTGGAGGGATGAAGTTGTCATAACTGAGGTGGGAATGCTGGCAAGAAATCTGTTTGGCAGGGGAGGATATTAACATGTGGGTGGCATTTGAAGCTGTGGAACTGGATGAGAAGCCCAAAGGGTAGATGTAGACAGAGGAGAGAAGAGGTGCAGGGCTGAGACCTGGGGGTGGGGGAGAAACCTGCAAAGGAGCCAGGAAAGGAGTAGCATGGGGGTTGGGGCTGGGGCGCTCTGAGCCTGGTACTGAGAAGCCAAGAGAGGGGAGTGGATGGACTGGAGGAAGCGATAGCTATCTCTTGTCCAGTAGGGTAAGGAGAGAGTGGGTGGGCTGCTGGGTTTAGCGCAGGGATGGCTTCAGTGACTACGCTAAGATTGGGGGCTGGATTGGAGCTGGTGTAAAAGAGAAGGGAAGGAAGAGGAATTGGAATAAAGCAGGGTATAACATGGTTTTGCAAGAGCTTTTACGTAGAAAAATGGGGCAGTAGCTGAAGGAGGAAGAAGAGAAACAGCTGCGTGTACGCTGACCCAACCTGTGGGATGAGCCAGCACTGGGAGAAGAATTGTCAGGTGGTTCCTAGAGTAGCTCCCCGTATGGGGAGCTGTGCAGCTAGAAGGCGACCTTAGGTAGGAAGCTCAGCTCATTTTCAGTGGAAGGAAAGAAGGAAGGGAGGGGGGCACATGGGTACAGATGTTGGGTGGAGGAAGTGTAGATGTGGTGATGGGAGTTTGGGGGAGCTTTGTTTTTTCTGATTGCTTCAGGTTTTTCATGGAAAAGTCATTTTGCTGAGAGGATGAGGGTGAGCTGAAAAGGGTGTATTAAACATTCTTTATTTCTTCTTTTTGAAAAACAATTTATAGTAATATTAGAGGGATTTGGGGAGGAAGTCACCCTGCCAGATTGAATGGGAAGTCCTGTTACAAGCTACTGAACATTCCAGTCCTACTCTCCGTAGCATCTGCCAGGGCCTGAACAAATAGACCCTCAATAAGTATTTGCTCAGCTCAAGTGAATTTTGTTTGTGGTCACAGTCAGCTTTTCTGATACTGTTTTGTTGTTCCTTCCTTACCACCCTCACAAAGTTGAGAAAATTAAAGTTAAGCATGTTAGAGACAGCTTCTCTTTCTTTCTTGCTAGAAATTTTTCTCTCTAAATTGGTCACATTTTCAGGCCGTGTGCTCTGTTGATCCACATCTTTGCAGAATACTGGGGGATCTGAAGCCCGTAGAAAGCCAGCAGTTTCAGAACAGGGCTAGTCTAGTTGTCTCCGGAGTGTGTCTGCAGGATCACGCCTGCATTTCAGAACCAGGCCTTTGTGTTTTAGGTTTCCTACAGTGTATACGAGAGTGATGTGCTTTAGGCATTAAATGCTACGTGTGCTCATTCTGTGATCTTGTTGAAGTGGACTAAAGTGTCACTCACATTACTGCTTTTGACTTTAGACTGAAAGCATTTATTAATACAAGATAGCAAATTCAGAGGGTATAGAAACAAGAAGAACCTATACTTACTGAGGCTTATTTAATTCTGATGACTTCTCTTCCAGGGTTATTATCCCCATGTCACAGATAAGTCAGGTCCCTTGCCTTGTTAGGAGGGAGAGGATTTAAGACTCAGGATTTAAACTGAGTCACACTGGCTCCAGAGCTCAAGCTCTCAAAAGTCTGTGCTAACTTTCAGAACCTTTATTTTTGCATCTTTCAAATGGGAATATGAATGTATACCTTGTAGGGTTGTGCTAAGGATTAAATGGGAATGTATATAAAGCACCTGGTATATCACAGGAACTCTGTAAGAGTTTTGTTAGTATGTAAAGTTGTTTTTCTTTCTTCTTTTTCTTTTTAACAAGAAATGCAAAGATGTTAATATTATTCAAGCCATTTGGTAAGAAATACATGAAAAAAGCCTGCTGATTTGCATAGTGATTGTCCTTATAGTTCTTTCCATTGTATAGTTTCAAGAACTGGTTTTTGGAGCATAAATTGAAATTTCAATTTATCTTGAGTATTTTATTATTTGAATAAAAGCTCACAATTCAGTTTTTTTAAAGGAAAGAAAAATGAATGATATTTAGAATAAAGTACTGCCTCATTTCTTTTCCAGTTTTCATGCAGGTATTTATTTTTTACTATAAATTCCTTATTTTTGCATTAATAATCTGAATTATTGACCAGACCAGACCCATTTCAGCTGAAAAATGAAAGATTGCAACATAAGGAAAACATATTTTAAATGGAGATTACTAGATTTCTTCTCACTGGGCTATTTTATTATTAATAGTAAAGCAGGTGAGAGGAACAAGTTGTCATAGGAGACCATGGGATGTGGGTCAGAAGACTGAGTACTTATTCCAGTTCTGCCTCTTGCCAGCTGTGAAATCTTGGGCAGGTCACCCAACTTCTCCAGTGATCAAGTCCCTTATTCGCAATTGGAGATAAAGCTTCCCTATGTATAATCCCTGGAACAATAGTTCCATGAATAGATGGCGAAGAAAAGGGTTTCATGGTTAAATATAGTTGGGAAATTCTAAGTAAGACAAATTCTAGGTTAGACAAAGTATCTTTACTGCAGGACTTCTTAGAGCGTTTGATTTGTTAAAGACAAATCAAAGATTGACAGTATCCAAGAATAGGATGTAATATTTCTTAAACTTACTTCATCACAGAACTGCTTTCTCAAAAAGCATCTCTCACACTTTTAGAAACACTAAAATAATTAATATACATGAAATGTGAAACTTTTTACAAATGTTAATAAATGATAATCATTAGTTATCCATTCATATAAGATTTATTTTTTTTATTTTTATTTTTTTTCCATTTGGAATAGGATCACTTCTTTGTTTTATTTTCTTTTTTTATTTCGGCATATTATGGGGGTACAAATGTTTAGGTTACATATATTGCCCTTGCCCCCCCCCTTCAGGTCAGAGCTTCAAGCATGTCCATCTCCCAGATGGTTTGCATGGCACTTATTATGTATATATATATCCATCCCCTTCCTCCCCCTTCCATCTGCCCGACACCCAATAAATGTTATTCCTATATGTGAAACCAATTTGATGGTGAGTACATGTGGTGGTTATTTTTCCATTCTTGGGATACTTCACTTAGTAGAATGGGTTCCAGCTCTATCCAGGAAAATACAAGAGATGCTATATCACCATTGTTTCTTATAGCTGAATAGTACACCAGGGTATACATATACCACATTTTATTAATCCACTCATGTATTGATGGGCACTTGGGTTGTTTCCATATCTTTGCAATTGTGAATTGTTCTGCTGTAAACATTCGAGTGCAGATGTCTTTTTTATAGAATGTCTTTTGTTCTTTTGGGTAGATGCTCAGTAATGGGATTGCTGGATCAAATAGTAGATCTACTTGTATCTCTTTAAGGCAGGTGTCCTCAAACTATGGCCTGCGGGCCACATAAGGCCTGCCTAGCACATTTATCTGGCCCTCTAGGTGTTTTTGCCACCACTGCCTGTCCTGCTTAGCAGCTGACTCGTCCTGGGCCCATACTGTACACTCTCCAACGGTCTGAGGGACAGTGAACTGGCCCCCTGTTTAAAAAGTTTGAGGACCCCTGCTTTAAGGTATCTCCATATTGCTTTCTACAGAGGTTGCACTAGTTTGCAGTCCCGCCTGCAGTGTATGAGTGTTCCGAATGGTCAATAAGAATTGCACCAATAACTTACAATAGTGGGACCTTTCCCAACAATGAAGCTCTGGGGAAAAATCTTTTAACCAAGTAAACTATCTCTTAACTAGAAGACTTTTCACCAGAGTTTCATTGTTGAGAAAGGTCCCACTATTGTAAGTCATTGGTGAATTCTTATTGACCATTCATCCTTGCTCATAATCACTTCTCAGTTCAAATGTCCTTGCTATAGAATATAGGACTCACATATTAGCATAACTCACCTTATATATTTTCTTATTACAAAATTGCTTTCTTTCATATCAAATCCTAGATATTTACAGTGAGAAAAATGTATGACTATAGAAGACATGAGCAGATACAAGAAAATGCCCCCCAAAATGTGTCAGGGTAGGTATTAGAAAGACAACCTATTCTGTTTTTTTCTTAAGCGATAGGGAGCTTGTTATACAAAGGAATAATTCACTATGTATCAGAATGGCACGTGGTTTAATTATCCCATAGTATTAGACTAGGGATAATACTAGTCTGTCTTGCTGTCTTCTGAGATTATCAGGAGAATCTTAAGGTGACAGGTACTGATGAACTCCTGGCCAGGACTATTTTTCATCACAGCTTTCTACCACTTCTCCCTTTTTAGTATGGATTTCTGAGTTAAAATATGAATAAAAATAACAACTATAAACATTAACTTGCTGAATCAAACCCAATACCCAATTCATAAGATGATCCATTTTGGATACAAAATGCTATTTTAAAACTTTGATCCTTTAAAAAATTATATTTTGTGTTCATTCCTATATATTAATATGTAGTATAATAATGTATAAAAATAAATATTTGTTGTGCAATCAAAACACAGTCATGCATAGCTTAACGACAGGGATATTTTCTGAGAAGTGTGTCTGTCATTAGGTGACACATGTTTGTGCGAACATCATGCCAGATGGTATAGCCTATTACATACCTAGGCTACTAACCTGTGCAACCTGTCATTGTACTGAATAGGCAGTTGCAACACAATGGTAAATATTTGTATATCTAAACATAGAAAAGGTACAGTAAAAATATGGTATTATAATCTTGTGGGACCATTGTTATGTGGTCATCAGTGATGGAAATGTTATGTGGTGCATGACTGTACTTTGAAAACTCTTTGGTCTAACTTTTGTAACTTTGCTCATTTCTCTGAAATTTTATAACTTGAGAAATTTCAATAGAGGAGTGCTGGATATAAGAGGTTCAATTAATTGAATCACATTCTGAATGTAGATTATTTTAAATCCATGTCATCCTTAGGTCTATAGGTTTTTATGCTTTCCTACTAAACGACCCCAGATTATTACAATGATTGGTATTTTTTTTTCTGCCTTTCCCCTCACTCTTCCATTTCCTGTTGTGTATCTTGAACTGTTTTCCTCTGCCTTTTGCCCTCAGTACTTATAATTTATTTGGGAGCACAGAAACTAGATGAGCAGGGTTAATAGGGTGACATTTAAATATTCTTGATAGGCTTTAAGTAACTGGCCATCCTTCAGTTGTGGGCAGCAAGGCAGGGCCTCAGACACCTAACAGAGTCTCTGACCTTCTGTGTCTCCTTTTAGTATTAGAATTTTGTTTTGGTGTGGATGTTTGATCTCTGGATAAGGAACTGCAGTCATTTAAAAAAATAATCACTACTTTTCTAAAAATTACAGAAGTCAAACACACTCATTTTAGGGAATTTGGAAAATACAGAAAGGTACAAAAAAGATAATTAAAAAAATTACAATTTCATAGTTAGGAATAACCATTATAAACATGTGAGTTAATTCCTTTTTGTCTTTGCATATGTATTTCATATATTTATTTTACACATATTTTACAAAATTTGGTTTCTGTTGCATTTAGAGTTTATAATATAGTTTTTCATTTAACAGTATTAATAACATCTCCTTTGTCATTACTTTTTCTTCAAAATCCACACCCATTTCAGTGACTATGTTCATTCCATGAATGTGTAATAATTTATCTAACTCTCCCTATGTTGAGAAGTGTTAGTTTACAAAAAGTGATAGTTTACAGAACACTATGATGAAAATATTGTAAATAATTATTTGTCCACATTGTTTGAATTTTTTGGAATGAATTCTCAGAAATAAAAGTACTGGGGACAAGATCTGAAAGGCAGTGAGCGTTTTTATAGCTAACTTGTGCACATTGTTAATTATTTATGTAAACAAATTCTGTGAAGTGGAATTGCTATTCAAGTAATATGCATGTAAAGTTTTTGGCAGAGGTGAAAGGAAAGGACAGACAGTGGGGCCAAACAACGTGGCTTTATTGAGTGCTCCCGGGCGAGGCTCATGGGTCCGGAGAGAGGGGCCAGAGAAGTTGTGTGGGTTTGAAAGGAGTTAGGGCTTTTATACTGTCTAAGGTGGGCTGGGACTTTTGGGTGGAAGAGCTGGGAATTTTCCACTGTGGCTTTTGTTTGTTCTTGAGGAATGGGAGGGGCTGGCAGTATCTGCAGACTCCAGTAACCAAAACTTTTTTATCTGAGTGAACATCCGGGGGTGCTTGTTTTCAGGGGGGCCTGTCAGTTGTTTTTGGTGGGTGTGGTCACGTGAGCCTTTTCTTTCTGATCTAGGAAGAGGAGAGGGGCCCTGCCACCAGCCTTACAATGCATGTTTTGCTTTATATACATGTATTTTTTATTTTTTCTCATTTAAAAATAATTTTTTTAGAGCACTTTTAGATTAATAGCAAAATTGAGAGGATGGTACAGAGAGTTTCCATATACCCCCACCCCCTACATGTGCACAGCTTCCCCCCTCTTTAAGCATCCATTTGTTACAACCGATGAACCTACATTGACTTATCATCAACACTGAAAGTCCACAGTTTGCATTAGGGTTCACTATGTATTTTTAAAATGGGAGTAGATCTTTCCACCTTTTTCTGCTGAGTGTAAAAGAAATCATATACTTGCTGTAAAAAATATTCAAACACAGAAACATATAAAGAAGAAAGTAAAAATCACCTGTTTTTTTCATAATTACTGTTGATATTTTATTTTATTTTATTTTTTGAGACAGAGTCTCACTGTTGCCTGGGCTAGAGTGCCATGGCATCAGCCTAGCTCACAGCAACCTCAAACTCCTGGGCTCAAGCAAACCTACTGTCTCAGCCTCCCAAGTAACTGGGACTACAGGCATGCGCCACCATGCCCGGCTAATTTTATATATATATGTTTTTAGTGGGCCAATTAATTTCTTTCTATTTATAGTAGAGACAGGGTCTCGCTCTTGCTCAGGCTGGTTTCGAACTCCTGACCTTGAGCAATCCTCTGGCCTCAGCCTCCCTGAGGGCTAGGATTACAGGCGTGAGCCACCTCGCCCGGCCTACTGTTGACATTTTAGATTCTGTGCCTCTATATACAAATATGTGCACAAAGCTGAGAGGGCCTGCACATGGTTACAAAAATGGGACCCATACTATACAAACTGTATTATATACTGATATTTTTAAAAAGTTTTACGAAGTCATGACACACTCAGAGAAATGTGCATAAAACATAAATGTGTAGCTGGATAAATTTCCACAAAATAAACACACAGATTAAGAAATAGAGAATTAGGGATTGTCAAAAATGGCGGACTAGGGATGACCTCCTTGCTCTTTGCTTTTGGAGTGGGAGGTGAAGAAGGCGGCCTGAATCACTCGAGCGGGTAGTTCTCCTACAGGATCATCTTCACGGAACTACAGGGAAGCTTCGAGGGGCAGCAGCGCCGTGAAAAGGAAGAAAGTGACTCAGTGGATTTACTGTGAAGTTCCGAGAATCCGAGTGGTACTGCGCGGATTGGAGTGTAAGCTGGCTGCGCTTAGCGGCCAGCCATACGGCTGCGCGCTCCTTCCTACAGGAGAACAGCTTCTCCCTCACCGACCTCCCGCCCACGCAAGCAGAGAAGTGCCTGAAGACAGCGTGAAGAGGTAACACGGACGGGCAGGCAGGCTGGAGAGGAGGCAGGAGCGGAAAGTAATTTGAAATCTCCAGGGCACCGTGTAAGGTCGCCATTGCTGGGAGAACTATAAACACTACAGGCTTACGCCTCACTTGTGAAGGGACAGAAAAGTGAGACAGATTGCTCATTTGACTGAGTAACCGGGTGGACTCGGGCGGCGGCCCAAGTGCTGCAAGGGAGGGAGCGGAAGAGGGGAGGGAGAGCCATCCTCCGGGAACCTCCTGGGATCCCCAGTGACCCAAGTTCTGCCGCTGCGGGACGCGCAGGCAGCTTTCGTCCGGTGGCAGAACTCGGCGGCGGGTCCCAGCCCCCACTGATACTCCGCTAAGAGTTCCAGCAGCCTAGACT
>VSMD01125108.1:0-18699 GCA_008750895.1 Mirza zaza
TAAGTTTCATTTAAATTATTCAAATATAGCTGCATTGCTCATGGATTTCAGAAGTTTCCTGATCTTTACCCCTGTCAAGTTTTAGGGAAACATTTTGCCTCTGATTTTATTCTATGTGGCCAAAGTCATCAGAGACAACTTTAGTTTCATAATTGTATCTCTTCCTTTTGAATTATGATGAATAAAATAACTTCATAGATTTAGAAAAGAAAACATCATGGGAGAATACATGTTGTTTCAGTAGGTAAGAGCTGTGGAAAACTGGCTTTTATTCAATATGCTGGGGCAACTTAATGAGAACCTTTTTTGGGTCTACCATTCCATACTTAATTTTTTTTGCTTACTCTTATTGGCTTCTTGCTATATTCCACATCGTCTTGTTCACAGTCTCCTTAGCTCATAAAAAGTAACTGTTCTCACTTCTCTTAGAGGATAACCGTGTTTCTTTAAGTAGAATCACTCTGATAAAATTCCAAGTCTTCCTTCCTCTCCAAATCAAAATCTTCAAATCAAAATCTTCATTCATCACTATATGTTCTATTCTCCTTCTTCTGTTTCTCAGAGGAAGGAGTACTACTACTTGCAATTGATCTCAAAACCATGCTTATCCTTCACTTGGTTGACATCAATAATCTTTTTTCCTTTGCTTCTTCCTTTCTTTCCATTGGCTATAAGCATTTTCAATTCTTTCCTATTCTAAAAAGGTTATTTCTTAAAATTGCTTTGACTTATTCAGCTTATACCCTCCTCTCTCCTTTGTCACCAAACCTCTCAGAAAAGTATTTCTCACTTTCTCCCATTTTTAAATATATAATTGACTCATACATTCTTTTCATCACAGTTCTTTTTCCATTACAGTTTATTGAAACTGTCTTTGCAAACATTTCCAGTGACCTTTTATTAATTGTAAATTTCATCATTTCATAGTAGGCACTTCATATAGGCATAATCCTCTATGCCTTCATAAAACATTTGACACTGTTGACCAACATCAACCTCTGTGCTTAAAACACACTTCTCTCTCTCTCTCTCTCTCTCTCTCTCTCTCTCTCTCTCTATCTTTTTCTCTCCCCTTCTGCCTCTCCCCCTTTTGTTCTCTTGCTATGTTGATATCTCTATCTTTCTTTTGGTTCATCAACTCTGACTTACTTAAATTTCAGGGTCTCACATTTCTTCTTCCTTCTTTGCTTTTTTTTATGGTAGCTTCCACCTTTGCCTGTATCTATTCACTTTTTGTACTTTTACTTTCATTCCCATGCATTCAACACAGTATGGGAATGACCCAACTCAAAAGATTGTTATGATTACAGAGAATAATGTAGGAGAAGCAACGGCCATGATCCATGGGTCTATAAACTCCTAAGATGTGAGTTCTGCCATCAGCTCTGCTCACCATCTTAATTCAATATTCTTCTGAATGTGAATGGTACTTGATTTTTCCCTAGAAAAATAGACTTCAGAGATAAGGTAGATGAAATAAAATGAAATGTTTGTTTCCTTAAGAAAATTCTAATTGAAAGTTGGTAAATTCAGTGGTTGTAATAAGCATACGTAGAATAAAAGCAATATAAAAGGTATAGTTCAGCCTACAACTAAACTTGCCGGTTCTTTTTATGTATAATGCACTCATGTAGAAAAGCTTTTAAAATAGGCACACCTGTATATTCAGTGCAAATTAGTCCATCACTTGAATTTTTACAGGAGCTTCTGAATAATCTATTTTGTCTCCTTTAATTAAATAATTTTAAAAGTATACAGGGTAAAGAAGAACACATTGTTAGGATGTAATCTATTTATTCCTCTTTGTACTTTCCTTTAATGTACATTTTTTGTGGTTTTCCAATTTTAAGCAATAATAAAAATACCCTGCAAGAAATAAAGACTTTATTGTATTTTCTGTGTCTACATAATCTGGCCTCACTTTTTTAGGACAATGGCTTAGAAAATGTATTCAGTGTTAACAATACAATCTGCCTATGTGGGGCCATTCAAAGAGGCCTAAAATTTCAATAAATGTTCATTATGTATATATTTATTTACAATATTTTGTTTGGTTCTTTCGTGTTTATTTGTATTTGCCCCTACCACAAGAACATACGAAATGCCAGACTGGGTAATAACCTGTGGTCTACACAGTTATATTTTTTTCTGACACTGGTCCCTTGATTCTTTCAAGGAATCATAATGATTTTTTTAAATCTAAGCTTTAAGCATATTACCTTTACCATAATATACACTTTTTTTTCCCTTTATTGAGACAGGGTCTGGCTCTGTTGCCTGGGTGAGAATGCAGTGCTGTCAGTATAGATCACTGCAACCTCAAACTCCTGGGTTCAATCAATCTTCCTGACTCAGCCTCCTGAGCAGCTGGGATTACAGGGATGAGCCACCATTTCCAGCCCAAATTATACATTTTTTACCTTTAAATTTTATAGGTACAAGTGGTCCACAAAATTAAAAATGTCTTTATATCTTTCCTCCATAAAAACTCTTTGTGGGCTCACAGTGTCTATAAGATGAGGCCCAAGCTCTAGCCACCCCTCACTCAGATCTGCCTCTATAGCCTTGTCTCTATCCCTAACTCTGCCTCCTCCCTTTTCTTGCTCCGGATCTATTTAGTAAGCTCTTTACAGTCACCCTTCAAATTCTAGGTTTTTGTTTTCTCTAGGGAGACTTTTGTAATACCATTTGTTCTTTCTAGTTCATACCCAAACAATTAATTACTCCTTTTTGTAATATCACTAAATCTTATACCTACTGGAATTGTAAATATAATACAATGTGACTAATGTGAAAATACATTTATTGTAGTAAAACATACATAACATAAAATTTATCATTTTAAGTATTTTTAAGTGTACTATTCAAGCACCATTAAGTGGCATTATGTACATTCACATTATTATGCCACTATTATTCCTATCCATCTTTAGAACTTTAGTCATCTTCCAAAACTGAAATTCTGTGCACATTAAACACTATAATTGCTTTTATTATTTTTATTTTTTTTAGACAGGGTTGACTTGTTGCCCAAGCTGTTCTTAAACTTTTGAGTTCAAGTGATCCCTCCCACCTCAGCCTCCCAAGTAGCTGGGACTTTAAGAGGTGCAACAGTGTGCTCAACTTTTTATTACTTTTTAACATGTCTACCTTCCATACTAGATTGAGAGCAGAACTATATCTTTATTATATGAGTTATATTAATATCTTTACACACAATACTTAAAGCAATGCCTGGCAAACAGAAGATGCCTAATAAACATTTGTTGAAGTATCATGACCAAAATCACTTATCAGATCATTATGTTAGCCAAATGAAATTATGTCAACTTTTTAGCTCTATGCCACCTCGACCCCATACTTTATCAAAAACAAAACATAACAAAACAAAACAAAATTACTAGAAGCATACTTTCAGTGGTTTTCACTTTACCAAAAACCAAAAATCAAAAAAATAGGCACAAAACCAAAATATTACTGTTAGTGCTTTCTCATCTCATAATTATAAAATCCAAAATTTTAGCATGGCATTCAGGGCCCTGCAGCATCTGAGTCCTAGCAACCTCTTCACTTTTCTCTTCTTTAGCTTTTCACATCCTGACTCTTACCAACACAACATCATTCATTATTCTCGAAACAAGCAGTTTCAGGTTTTCTTTATCATACTCTCTGTTTAGCCTGAAATGTTTTCCCACAGTTCTGAAGTCAAATCATAGTCTTTTTTTTTTTTTCTTTTTTTTTCCACTGACTTATATTTTTTGGAAAATCATAGTCTTTTTTCAAGGGTATGCTCCAATGCTGTCTCTTTTTAAGGTGAAGCCTTTTCTGATATCTTTGGCTCAGAATAGATACCTTTCTACTCTCTTCCCTTATGCGTTTTGCGCCTCCATTTTGCATTTGTTTAGTTTTGTACTAAATTATATCTTAGTTATATGTTTACATGTCTGTCTCCACTAGCCTCATTTATTTTATTTCTTTCCATTTTTGCCTTTCAAAGACTTTCAAAATTTCCTACACATGGTAGGTGCTCAATAATTACACATTGAAAGGACAAACACCTTGTTCATTTAATACATATGATCAACATATTGCTGTTTACTGAGCATTCTTAAGATTGTGCAAAATGTCCATTAAGGGAATAGTCAAGGAATGATGTGAAAACACTGGTTAGAATGAACTGTATATAACGCAGTTTGACAAATATATACTGATCACAAGTATCATTGTACTAAGTGAAATATATACAAATGAGAAAGATATAGTCTATTTTCTCAGGTCTAACTAATGACCTAGGCTTAGACAAATATATAATTAATCCTAAAACTTGTTAAATAGTCCTCACATGCTGAAGCAAAGAGTTTTAGCAATTTAAATGGAGGAGCAATGACTACTGGCAAAGAATCATAAACAATTTCATTAAAGAGGTGGCGTCTGAGCTTGAGTTTAAAAATGGAGAAGTATGACTTCAATGGGTGGGCTGGTGTTGTGGAGGCATTACAGGAGAATTTTTACCATAAGATTTAGAGTCAGGAAAAACTTTAGCTACTTTAAAAAACAATGCATGCTATAATATTATTATTATAACAAGACCTTAGAATGGCTCAGTCAGGGCCATAGGAGTATTGGGAGTTAAAATTGAATTTGTAGGTTAGGGCCATTGAAGAAGTTTTTGATGGTATGTTACAGGTCTGTGTAATATATGTGATTATATTATTAACACACATTAATAAAAATATTACATTATGTTATTTATATATTAATATGATATATATCACATATAAGTATATATTTCAGAGTAGAATAGTAGGCTAAGTATGAAATGTCCAGTTTCCTTAAGTATTGACAGTTGATACCTCTGACATTTCACTTTGACACCTGTTGTTTTAGGTTTATTGTGAAAGTACATCCTCAGTCTTTCCAACACACATTTTGGCTTGGGATTATCTTTCAAAATTTTTTTAGAGAAATTTTTATGAAACCATGGATAAGTCAAACATTTGTGTTATTTTTTAATATGAGTTCCATTGTGCAACCAATGCAGCACATACATCTTAAAATACCAGCAAAGTGTTTGGGAAGGATGTGACTAATGAATGCACAGTACATGAATGGTTTGAGAAGTTCCGTTTTGGTGATTTTAATCTTGAAAACGAGACACATGGGCAACTTAAGACCAAGGTGGATAATGATTAGCTGAAAGCTGTAGTGGAAGTGAATCCATCTCACCCTACGCATGAATTAGCAGCAAGGTTTGACGTTACTATTCCAGCAACATTGGACCATTTGAAATAAATCAGCAAGGTAAAGAAGCTGGATAGATGGGTTCTGCATAAATTAAACAAACATCAGAAGAGAAATCATCTCAAAGCTTGCCTTTCTTTGCTGTCACTACAGAAAGGCAAACCATTTCTATACTGTATTGTTATGTGTGATCAAAAATGGATTATTTTTGACAATTGCAAGTGTTGGGCACAATGGTTGGATAAAGACAAAGTGCCAAAACACAGTCCAAAACTGAATATTCATCAAAAAAAGCGAATGGTGTCTGTTTGGTGGCCCAGCGCTGGAATTACCCACTACATCTGGTCAGTCAATTACAGCAGATGTGCACTGCAACCAGTTGGATGCAATGATGAGGAGACTTGCGATGAAGCAGCCAAGATTGGTCAATAGAGACAGGCCAATCCTTTTGAAAGACAATGCTCAATCACATGTCACACAAACAACATTGCTCAAACTACAGCAGCTGGACATGGACTCTGTCATTTACCATATTCACCAGACCTTGCACCAACTGACTACCACTTCTAGGCTTTGGACCACTTCTTGCAAGGAAAAATATTCAATTCTCAACAAGCTGTGGAAAACGTCTTTCATGATTTCATTGTCACTCACTCTCTAGGCTTCTTTACTCTGGCATAAATAAGCTACTATTAAGATGGCAAAACTGTATTGATAGTTGAGGTGCATACTTTGATTAATTGTACTGCTTCTTGTTTGAGATATAATAAACTACACTTTTGATTTGAAATTTGACAATTCATATTTAATGACCTAAATATGAAATATTACAAAAATAATCAATATAATTAAGGCTTTGTTTAGCAAGTTTAACCTTGCAGAATTATAGACCAGCATGGGATAGGAGATAAAAACAGATAAAAGCCTATTGTAATATTCTAGGTGATAATTAATGAAGATCTGAACTATTGAAATTTTAATACATATAGGAAAAGATAAGAGCAAACAGATGTGGGGAACACTGTAGACACAGTTAAATGTATGAGTTGAAACTGCCTGAAAGCAAAGTGTTAAGACAAATTGAAAGATAACCATCTATTCAAGTACCAGAGAATAGTGGTATATTAGGAGAAATAATCTCTCTAGTTTCATCTGTAAAATAATAGTAGTACTTAACTTCCAGTATTATTGTGCTGATATATATACATTTAACACAGTGTCTAGAGATTTGAAGCACTCAGTAAATATTAACTATTATTCTTATTAAGTGGTCAATAAAATGACCACTAGTGTTAATATCATTATGGAAGATGACATTTGATTCTAAAATATCTTTACTATTTTACTTGTTTATAAGAATAATGAAAAGTTGTAAAAAATTCAAACATTACAGAAATATATAGTATATACACTGGCAAACAGCAGAGATAATAACAACTTCAGTGCTTTTATGTAAAACCTTTTTCCCATTCATGCAATAATGTATTATTATTTATATGTGTAAAAAATGGAGATCATTCTATGCAACTTTATCCTTTTTTTATATAGAAGAATATTTTGGAGCTTTTTCTAGAAAAGAAGATATGTTACAGTAGTTTCATGTTATTTTTAGTGAGGCTACTTACTTTATTATATTAATGTGCCATATCAAATCTAAGCGGACATAAAAGAAACTAGGTGGACATTCAGGCCCACCACAGCATATGGTACCCTTTGTGTAAATAAGAGAAAATGTTCTCCCTTATAGGTGGTTATAAGCTGCTGGTGTTTATTTAGCAAACCCTGAGCTGAATTTCAATTTCTGCACACACCCTCCCCTGTCACTTTGCCCCCTGCTGGACACTTGTGATAAAGAATAATCTATATACAGTCATTAGCAAAGCCCTGTAGAGATGCTAAAGGGACATTTGAAAGCTTTTATGGCGCTCAGAAGAGAATATAAACCTCAAGCTATAGATTTTGGTTTCTTTTCCACAGATGTCATGGTTGAAGTCTTGGATGACTAAGATTAGATAAGGAATGAATGAGAGCTTCATGGAAGAGATTATATAAAGAAAAGATTAAAGAGTGATAACTCCAAACACATCAGTGAGAATGGGACCGGGGAGAGACAGAGAGAGAAACCGAAAGAGAATAATGATATATAGATGATAGAGTTAACTCTATTAAAATGATATAGTGATGATAGAATAAACTCTATCATCTTTTCAGACTCTACATATGCATGTATATCTATGAATATATCAAGCTATCACTCACAATCTAAACAACCAGTTTTCTTTTTCTTTTATAAAATACTTTCTTCAATTATCTACTTTAATATTAAAACTTCAGCTAGCTCTTCTTTCTAAACCTGCCAACAGTATGAATTTTTCTAAACTTTTTTGTGAGGTTTCTAGATATATCTTGTTATCAGTATGTGATGCTTTACTTATAGAGATTTCTCATACCAATTGCTATTACAACAGAGAATCAAGAACTCAAATTTTTCTTCTTTTTTTTGTGCATTTTACTTTGAAATATCAATTTTGTTATAAAGTTAAAGAAGTCAAAGTTGACCTTTTTTCAACTTACCCTCTTAAAAGGATCACTAATTATTTACAAACAATTATTAGACTATGAAGGTAACTTTGTTTGCTGGGCTTGTGAATTTCTACATAGGGATTCTGGTTAAGCCGTATGGACATAAATTATAATTAACCACAAAAATAAAATATATTAAAGTTAATAACAAGTACAACAATTACTTATACAATGAATTTTTGCTTATACAAATGATTTAAACAAAACTCAAAAATATTCAGAAAGCCTGCAGTAGATATACAGGTATGTTAATGATTTAAAATTTATTTTATTTATGTAAAATTAATCAAATTCACCATACTGCCTATACAAAACTATAATAATATTTGAGGGCTGAAATCATATTCCAGTAAGCTATCACAAATCTTTCTTCTACTTTTATTTTTCAGTGTTGTCTCATATTATATACAATGGAACCATTTAGTTGCTGTCTCTGGAGCAAATTTTTCGGGCCTCACTTGAACTTATTGGACATTTTTATTTCAGCGTAAATACTTTAGCAAAGTGGTCTCATCACACCTTTTTGATGACAAATAGAAATTCTATCACAAGCATATGAAACAATGCTTTTATACTAGTAGTCATCAAACCTTTTATGTGTTTACCCTTATCAATAAAATATTTTAAAGGATTAATTCAAAATAAATATATATTTTGACATACATTAAAATCAAAATTAACAATGATAAAATATGAAATGAATACTCATTTAACATTTTCTTTCTGATTGTTCCAGGAATGAGTAAACCTCGGCCTGTAGATAATTTATCTACTTCTTCTTATTATTATCCATTATCTTGAAGGTTCTTTTCTTCTATGATGACTGAGAGGTATCACCAATCTCTTCTTTCTTTATTTTTTTTCAAAGCACCCAGTTGTGGCCAGCCACAGTGGCTTATGCCTGTAATCCTAGCACTCTGGGAAGCTGAAGCAGGAGGACTGCTTGAGGTCAAGAGTTTGAGCCCAGCCTGAGCAAGAGTGAGACTCCATCTCTACTAAAAAAAATAGAAAAAAACTATCTGGGTGACTAAAAATAGAAAAAATTAGCCTGGGCATGGTGGTGTGCATCTGTAGTCTCAGCCACTCGGGAGGCTGATACAGGAGGATCTCATGAGCCCAGGAGTTTGAGGTTGCTGTGAGCTTGGCTGATGCCACAGTACTCTAGCCCTCTAGCTCGGAAAACAGAGTGAGACTCTGTCTCAAAAAGAAAAAAAAAATCATCCAGTTTGCTACACTAAATGTGGTCACCAAAAAGCTTTCCTTCTTTCTTTTTTTTTTTTTTTGAAATGGCTATGTCACCATTTATGCTTTTAACACTGCTAACTTTTAATTCACATGAAACTTAGCCATGCTATAATTGAAAATCCATTATTTCTAAAGTTTAAATTGTTAAGGCTGGAACAAACAAAAGCATACATAAACTTATTTAATTAACTTCATTTATTTTAAAAGAACAGGAGTTTGTACTGATAAGACTGAGTGGTTTCAAAATGTGTATTTGTATGCATAATGTGTAAATATTATCTTGTTAGAAATCCCTTTATAAGACTTATCATTATTTACATTAGCCTCCTACATCCCTAAAAATTTTTCATTTAATTATTTATTTATGTTTATTGATGCATAATATACATAGTTTAGGAGTATATGTGATAATTGGGATAGCCATCACCTTAAAAATTTATCTTTAATTTATGCCAAGAACATTAGAATCATTCATTTCTAGCTATTTTGAAATGTACAATAGATTAATGTTAACTATAGCCACTCTACTGATCTATTGAACATTAGGTCTTATTTCTTCTATCTAACTGTATATTTATATCTATTAATCATCCTCTTGGCATCCCCTCTTTTGCCTCCCTTGATTACTTAAAAGTAGGAAGATTTTTCTGAATTATTTTAGTATATGCAGTATTATTAATAATAATACCAATATTACAATACTGGAATAAACTTCTGGGGAAAATATAGCCCTGTAAATGTCAGAAAGAGAGAGAGAAGATGGAGCTAGGGATACTTTAGTGGCTAACACAGATTTAATTTCTTTTATGTGCGTGTGTGTGTTTGTGTGTGTTTATCAGGTCTAACTATATCCAAGTTCATTTGTGCATTAAAAACTAATAAAAGTAAAATCTTCTAAAGACAAAATAACTTTTTAAATCTTAAAGAGGTGATTTAAAATACTTTCTCAGAGTCGTGAATGACAACAAAAGAAGTGGGTTCAATGATGTCATTAATCATGAGCACAATATTTTTAGGTGATAAGAACAGGCAGAACCTGAGGGGTTCTGCACGTATGTATGCACATATATATCTCTAAAGAGTTAACTTTTATTTGTAACATTTTCTAAGTTTAGCAAATATTTGACATGTTTTCCAATTTTTGGAGCTGAATTTTCATTCTTGAAAGGACTGGCATTCTGACTACAGTCTTTCTAAATCCCCATCACACTAGCTCACCTGTCACTAGCTCTTGATTATTTTCCTTTGGTCTCCTAGTATCAGATATGAATAACAAAAATGAGGAAACAAGACTCTAACAACTAGTTTCAACAGGCCTTGTTCAGTGGCATATACAGAATGTGATTTATTTTTTGTGACAGTTTCAATAAAGGTGATGTGAAACACGAGGGATATAATGTTAGCAATGTTGCACCTCAAAAGAGGAGAAAGTGTGGTATGTTACCTCCTGATTAGCAGCAGCTAGTTCTTCTTCCAGTGCAGAGACTCTTTCTAAAGAAACCCTCAGTCGCTCCCTTACCTAGAAGAAAAATCAAAATATGTGCAGTAATATTCATCCCATACATATTAAACTGTGCTGAGTCCATCATTAACATCATCAGAGACAGTTAACTTGGCAAATGGTTAAGGTATTTATAGCCCTAAGTGCTCAAAATAACAAATGTGGCAGGAATACTATGAATACATTGTCACCTCATATTATCACTGTATCAAGGGATTTCCTTGTAAGCAAATTCTTTTGGCGGCTCACTGATACAACTTTGGATAGGGTTGAGGATTGATTTGTCTTGTTCTGAATTCTGATTCAGAGTAAATGGAGACAAACTTCAAAAATATATTATGAATTCATCTGGAAAATAGTTACTGGTTAAATATGAAAAATAGGTAAGGAAAAAACCCTTTCTCTCTATTTCTTCAAAATAAAAAGTGAATTTTCAGCTGGCATTTAGTACCTAACTTCAAAAGTGATTTATCCAAAACCAAAGGATTCTTAGAACCTGAAAAATTGTCATTGCTCCTGTGTTATATTAAAGGTCTATGTTGTTTTTTGAGGGATTGCAAAGTATTTAATTATTTTGGAATTCCCAACTACCTTCCCAATACCAAAGGTTAAAATAAACCATTTTATTATGTAGAACTAAGAACTACACATTTTAGTTGAAAAATAATTACAACTTACACATGTTTCAAACACAAGTGAAACTCAGTGAAGCGTTCTTTGATTCTTGCTTTCTTAGAGTTTCTAAAATTGTTTTAGTTCTTATATGTTTAGAACTATACATACGTCCTATATCAGCGGTTCCCAACCTTTTTGGCACCAGGGACTGGCTTCATGGAGATAATTTTTACACAGATGGTGGGTGAGGGAGGCTGAGAGGATGATTTGGGGATAATTAAAGTGCATTACATCTTCTATATAGTCGAACCTCTCTGCTAATGATAACCTGTATTTGCAGCCACTCCCTAGCGCTAGCATCACCGCCTCAGCTCCACCTCAGATCATCAGGCATTAGATTCTCAGAAGGAGTGCACAACCTAAATGCCTTGCATGCACAGTAGGATTCCTGCTCCTATGAGAATCTAATGCCTCTGCTAATCTGAGGGAGGTGAATCTCATGTGGTGATGCCAGGATGGGAGCAGCTGTGAGTACAGATGAAGCTTCACTCCCTAGCCTGCTGCTCACCTCCTCCTGTGCAGCCCTGTTTCTAACAGGTCGCAGACAGTGAACAGGGAGTTGGGGACTACAGCTCTATAATACATTTATCCAAATTTGAAAAAAAAAAAGAAATTTTGCTGAATTAAAGTGAATGACTATGGCAGTTTAATTGTACTTAAAAAGTTCAACAAACTTTATAGCTTAAACTTAAGATGCAATTGATGGTGAGTTTTTGATTATTTGTAAATTAAAATATTTTCCATGGAATTGCCATAGTATTTGGGCAGTGAATATGTATATTTTAATATATAATTATATTCCTATAAACTTTAATTTTGCTAATTCATTGACAGTATATTTAAATTAATGGTATTTTTCTCTTCGAATAAGATTTAACTGGGCATATAGGTTAAATATATGAAATACATCAAAGCCCAGACACATAAAAAATTTAAAGTTGAAGTTATAACATTATTTTCTAATTAGCAAACAAACAAAAAGTCAGTAATGTCCTATTTACCTAGAATATAATTAGGAATTTTTAAAAATCTCAATCAGATTTTAGTACTGTTTTATGATAACATGTATATTCAGGTGACTTAACTTCTGAAATACCTTTCGAATAAGCAAGAAAAATATTCAAGAGGGGTTTTAACAATAATCGTATTTAATTATGTTCAAATTCTCTGAACAGTAGTAGTACACACATAAATGGACATTTAACATTTAACATCAAAAACAGTTGGACAGGATCTTTCAAGAGACCTAGTGGTATCAGATCAACTGCCAAGTACCAGTCCTGTTAGATAAATATCCAGTTGTTTATAAAATGCATAAAATTATGATTAATAAGCAGTAGCTACATAGAAGGAACTCTGATGATTTGACTTTGGTGATACTTTTGTATGAATGGCTTAGACAGATGAAAAAGAAGCAAATATCCTGAAACCATCAAAATGAATAGGATAGTTAATATGTGGGATGCAGATATCAACAAAGGTCTTAATATATGTGTGAGATTTAATAGGGATGATTGTAAAGTTTTATTTCCATTTTCTAAAATACCAATTGTAAAATATGGTTGTGCTAAAAAAGGTCTAGGAAACCTGGCTAATGAGAACAGCAATCTCAGTATAAAGTGATCTCAGTATAAGTTAATGATCTCGTCATACACAGCATTGATCAGATCACAATTAGAGTCCTGTGAAGAAGTTAAGGTAACATATTGATACTTTGGGATGTTTCTAAAAGAGTTATTCAAGTCATATAAGAAATGGCTGAATGTAGGCTATCATGTCGGTTAAAATACCTTCCTAACCTTCTTTTTCTAAACTGAAAATCTTAGAAACTGTTCCAAATTGTTTTCTATTTGACAGAAGTTAAGCATTTATATTCTCATTGTATTGAGACTTCAGGGATTAAATATTAACAAGTTTATTAAACAATATGAAAAGTACTCACCCCTCAATACATTTAGAATAGTGTTTTACAAATTGAGATTATATTACCCACAAAATAATGACTCTAAAACTCTTTATAAGGAAATAAAAACAATTTGAATATATTTTAACTAAATGTTATAAATGTAAAAAGTCGATGCTGCAAATATCAATACATTGTGATGTTAATGCTTTACCCACAAGTATATGAGGATAAATTATTCTCTGTGTTTTTAATTTTGGGGGCTAAGACTCAGATAAATGAAACATGTTAACTTCATCTTGCACTTATCTCTGCTAAATTTAGTAAGAAAGAAAGGTGGGGGGATTCAAAGGAGTAACCTTTCCAGGGTAAAAGAATCTTAACATTTTAACTTGTCTACTTGGTTTGAACTACACTGATAACGAAAGAAATAGCATCTCTGACAAGCCTTTTGGCTTTTTGCTCTGCTCTGAGCATTGCACCAGTAGAATGCCATAATTATTTTTTCTTGTTGGATTATATGTTCTAGTGAAGCTACCTAGACATGATTGATATGCCATGAAAAAGTTATAGTTTTAATTTTTTCCCTAACTATAAGCACACAGTTAATAAAATTATTTCGGTATTTAACTTTTTATGACTTTTTATGATTGAACCAGTTTCAATTAATCTATTGTCTGTGTCTTTAAGCTAAGATATATTAAGTGCTTACTTATGGAACTATAATGTAATTGACAGATATACTGTCTATACACATCTAGCATTTTTGACTTCTGACTTCATCTGTTACATCTATTTTCTTCATAATGGTATGAAAAGTACTTAAAAAATGTTTTTTTTCCCAAAAGATGTTTCAAGGCCACCGAAATTTTATCCCTGAGGAATAAAACAAAGCAATTTCCTAAGAAAGACAAATATGTTGCAGGATGAAGAGACTTTGATGGAGGAAGCACACATTCCAAACTGAAATTAAGGTGTGGTAGGACTTCCTTTTGGGAATTATCAATCCTATAACAGAAGATATTTGTGAAGAAAATTCCTTAGATCAGAAGTTTTAGTCCAGTTTTGATACTGTGATATCTGATCATGGAAATATATATGGGAGGCATATATATTGAATTTGTTTTGGTTTATATTTTCTATGCATGTCCAATATATTTTTTTCAATAGTCAATGATTTCTGAGAAATTGAAAAATGCATGGATATTTCCCATTTTCTCCAGTTCTTGGAATTGGTAAACATACTGTAGGACGATGTCAAAATTACTATTGGTCTTAACTAATTATAAAAATTCTACCTTACAATTCAATGGATGTATAAATAAGTAGATATCTACAATGGAGAGCTCCAATCATTGCAACTGAATACAGCTATACTCAATCTTTTATGGTTTATTTAGTTCTTCATGTATTCTAAATTCTCTATGGTAAAGTTGGTAATTTCTTGCTGCCAAGATCTGATTAATTGCATCTTTTTCTGACCTTCTAAATATATTGTAAATTCCTATTTTATATGTCTGTATTCACATCCCTCCCCATCGCCATGAGAAACTGTGTTATTTTTAGTTAGGGAAGTTATCTATGAAGGCACATACACACATATTAGTTCCTCAATAACTAAATTAAATACTGTTTGAAACAAACATCTCAACAGTGATACCAACATCTTTACTTGGTTTGAAAACTTTATCAAATGTTGAAATTTACTCATGTTAATAATAATATTCATAAATATTCCCTGAGGACTTGTCATATGCTAAGCACTGGCTGAAAGCTTTGTATGTCAGACCATATCTAATTCTCATGACAACTCTAAGGTAGGTATTATTATTATCCTAATTCAAAGGAAGAGGAAATAGATGCTTAGAGAAGTTAGGTCACTTGTCCACATCTGTCCAATTCCACAGCTAAAGTTCATAACATTTTTCTTTTAGACTGTTGATTGATAATCAGTTCAGTTGACCCTAAACTCGCCAATGTCCAGGGCACTTCTGGTGAGTTAATAAATATTATTATAGCTCTTAGGGTCACATTATAGAATACTTCATTTAGTTATGCTAAGCTCACTAAACCTCTACATAATAAATTATTTCTAAATTAAATTGTGTAACAACCATTTTCTTCTTAACTGTACTCTATCAGGTTATTTATCAAATACTGTTTATTACCTTCTATTCTGATAAAGAATCATTCTTTTATAAAAGTATCCATCACTTAAGTGATGTGCAGTGAATATCTCAAACCATACATTCACACATTCTCTAGTATCTTTATTTAAATCATTCAAAACTGCTACATCTTTGTTGAATGGGCTATTCTCTTCTTATAGTTCTGGGTTATTTTACGTGGTGGCCCTACTGTTTGGAGTATTCTTTCTCTGCTCAACAAACCCTTACTCATTTTTTAATACCCAGATCAAAGATCAAGTGCCACCCCCTCTTGAAGTAATTCTTGAATTTCTCATGATTCAATCACAGCTGTGGCTACATATTATGTTGTATGCATTTCTTTTTAGCATTGCCTATTATTGATATGTGAATCTTGAGCATTAACTATGAACTCCTCAATCATAAGGAGAATGTCTTATTTATCTTTGTGTTTCAAATATCTGCCAGGGAGTTTGGCAATATCCTAGGAATACAAAGCCTTGCAAATTCTTAACTATGCAGTTTGTAATAAGAGAGGGAATATAATTTGAAACTAAATGTTAAATATATTAAAATGATTATTTGATATTACATTTAGCATGGATGTTTATATAATATTCATTTCTGTTTTATTCAAAATTATTTATAAACTAGTTGCCTCTCAGTGCTAAAATGGATATAATTTCTTTGTAATAATCTAGAAGATAGAATTTTAGTTATCCTATGTACACTCTCCACATAATCCCCTGTCTGAAGAACATCTGAAAAACTGATGATAAAAATATATATGTATATAAATATTAAATAGAACAAAAATGTCTGCATGCTCAAAAAATAGATATAACTGAGCCATAATCCCTAGTTGGGATTTTAATGCTCAGAACTTGTCAGATACTTTACAATGAAGTGGCCTAGTTTCCACTCACTAAGTCCTAAAGCTTTATTAATTTTCAAAAGTTCAGTCTTTGAAATTTCACAAAATTGAAATCATGTCATAAGTCTTCCTAATCTCCAAAGGATATTATCATAGTATTAGTTTATATATGTGAGTAGACTAATTTGAGTAATAGCTAAGAGAAGCTTACAGCTACTTTTAAAAAGATCTAATGAGCAGGTTTTTCTATTAATACCTTATGCTGCTTCATGCAGGGACTCTTCAAATATATATTTAAAACTATATTAGAGACCTAAAAGAATTGGATGCTTCTAACATAAATGTGTAAAAGTTAAGGTACACCCAATTTGCACTTCCAAATATGTGTAATTTTTTAGTTAGTGGTCTCTTAATGCGGCATCTATAGACAGGCATTTCAGGGAGGGACAGAGAGGAGAGAGAAGGAGGAAGATAGAGAGACTGAATGACAATATTAAACAATATCAAATTTCAAATGGCCATCTGAACTAGGGCTACAATGTGCTATAATAGAAGTCTAGTTCTGATAAGCCATAGATTCAGTGGTATAGAAAAAGAAGATGATTATGAATATTATTAATATACACGCAGTAATCCATTTTTCATTTTTTTTAAAATGATTTTTCATACAACTCAAATGTGTTCCTCTGAACTGCCTTACTTCAGGAGTCAGATGAGTCAATGGATGAAGACAAAGAACTCGATGCTGATGACAAAAGCATGGTTAAGCTTGAAATCTTTTGTCCATACTATACCTTTTCATCCAAGGCCTTGTGGTGCTCAAACAAAGATTTCAGTGCCTTGAGAACTTCAACTTCACTGGATACTCCTGAGGGAGACTGGGCTTGCCGTTTTACCACCGTCATTCTTAGTGATCTTTCATGCCGTGACACGAGGCACTCCAAATGCTCCAATAATAGCTGTTGGGTTTAAGAGAAAGTGCAATTATCTTATGGATACAAGTCACCAATATTTATAAATGATTTCTCTCTTAAAATATTATAGGTTTACATCGTATTTAATGATAACCTCAGGTTATACTATAGGTAGCATCAAAGAAGCACAAACCTGCTTAAACCAGGGTTCATAAAAATACATTAAAAATAAATTGCATTTCAATCATATAACAAGTTGCTAAATTTTAAAAATGCAAATTTTATGCATTGCTTTAGCAAGTTTAATAATTTCAGTATGGATTCAGAAATAGAACACTTGACGAAATATGTATGATCCGAATTGATAATTATTATAGCACATTGCATGATGCATGAATAGTTTTAAGAGAATGATATTGAAAGTCAAAATTTATTTCCTTTACATTTGGCCGTTAAAATTTTTTGAACTGGTCCGTGGCTCACAGCCCACCACTGATGGCTGGGCGAGGGCCTGGGCACCCGGGACTGGTGTCTGTGGGTGCCGCCCCAAACAAGGTGCAGGAAGGAGGGCCCGTAGGCCTCCAGCCACTGCCCTAGCTTTCACTGCATTGTCAGGAACGGAACGTGGTCCGCCTGGGAGGAGCCCTGCGACCAGTGCGATGAGTGCCAACGAGGACCAGGAGATGGTACTAGAAGCATTACGTTCTACTTATGAAGGAAACGAAAATTTCCAGGAATTAAGTCCAGTTTCCTTTCAATATAGGATAGGTGACAATGGTGATCCCAAAGCCTTCTTAATAGACATTTCCTGGACAGAAACATATCCCCAAACACCTCCAATTATATCAAGGAACGCTTTTGTTTTTAACAACACCATATCATCAGCTCTAAAACAGAGTATATTAGCCAAGTTACAGTAAGCGTAAAATTAATCTTGGAACCGCTATGACCTATACATTGTTTGACTATGCCAAGGACAATAAAGAGCAGTTTATAGACTATCACCATCCCATTAATTCTGCAACATTGATGAGCAATATAATCTCAGCTGGAATTCCTACTACAGCCTCATCGAATAAGAAAAAAGACAAAAAGAAACAACTTTCAAAAGCGCAGAAATGTAAGTTGGCAGATAAAATAGGTCACAAAGAGGAACATCCTTGAGAGGTGGTAACTGGGTTGATGCTCTGAAGGATTCTTTTTTTTTTTAAATAATGGAAAATCTGCAGAAGTTATAACTATGGGGTAGCATGACTATTTAAGCAAAACTGGCTCTAAAGATGATGAATAGTGCTTGGAATTTGAGACAAGAAAAGAAGATTCTTTAAAAAGTAAACTGGGCTTACAATTTTTCGTTACTGTTTTATGGTATTAAGGTAGCTTCGTATAAAACATTTTTTTGTATGTTTCTTACATTAAAAATGTGAGCTGAAAGTTCACGAAGAGATCTGGTTGTATTAAATTATTTTCACAAATTTTCCTTAATAAAAGGTGAAAATGTTACTGTTTAGTATACTTTATGAAGCCTGTTGAGCTTCATAAGTGGACAAATATGGGGAAAAATAATCAGTGTTAACTTATATGATGTTATTCTAGTGGACATAATATTTTTTTAA
>VSMD01125112.1:0-34828 GCA_008750895.1 Mirza zaza
TGAAGGGGTGGATAGTTGCGGAGAATGTGATTGGATAAGAAGATACGATCCAATGCTGATAGACTGGAGAGAACTTAGCAAAGCCTGTTTGTTCAGATTCTTCTCTGTGACCCTGCGTCTTCAGAGATAAGGATGTACCTATCCTCCAGGTAGCAGGGGGACACCTGGGGAAGGGGAAGACGAGGGTGGTCTTCCTGCTTCTGCTGTTTTCTCAAATGCTCCCGTGCCATATTTTGGGGTAGCATGTCCTGAACCCCACCCCTCACAACACTAAGATCAAACTAATGACAAGGTGGAACGTTTTTGTTCCTCTTGCCTTTTAAAAATTACTTAATATTTGAATAGATAATGCACAGGCATGTTTGAACATTCAAAATCACAAAAGAGCAAAGGATGGAAAGGAAGTCTCCCTCCTCCCTCTGCCTCCCACGGCTCCTTCCTGGAGGCAAACACTGTTACCATAATCTGGGCTTCCTTCCAGAGGCTCTCTGAGCATTTGCAGGACTATATATATGCCCACACCCCGCTCAGGACAGCACACACGTGGTAACACGCCATGCATATTGCTCTGCTTATTTGTTGCTCGACAGTCTGTGTTGGTGACAGACCTATAGCCGTACACCCAGAGCTGCCTGATTCTTCGTAATGCTTGTTAATTACTGTTCCTTCATCCAAACCAACTCACCTCAAATTGTGAGGGACTGTGCTGGGCAGGTCCCTCGGGTATAGGTTAGTCACATACCTGGCTGTGGTTACCGAGGAATATGCATAAGTATTTTCGGTGGATGCTCTGGAAAAGATGTTATCTTCCAGATTAGAAGAGTCAGGCTTTCTCTCCTACCTCCTTGTTCTTCCTCCTGTAATGCAGCTCTGGTGCCCAGGTGCACGGCAGCCTCGTTGTGAGCACGAGGAAGAAAGCTCAGGTGCAGGACGGCCCAGCAGAAGAGTAGAAGGTGGCAGGCAGAGCTACTATCTCGGCTCCGGGCCAGCTACCTCTGGGCTTCTTATGACCTGGGAAAAGAAACTCTTCATTTGTTAAAGGCAGAGTCAGGTTTCTGTTACATGCAGTAGAATCAGTCCTAAATGATGAGATGCTATTTAATCGTCTGAATGTATCATTATTACTTAACTAGTCTTTCATAGATGATAAATACTGTGATTAAAAAAATGAACATGTACTATGCTCTTTTTCCATTATGAGAATATTATCTATAGGATAAATTCCCATTACTAGAACCACTGGGTCAAATGGTAAATGCATTTTAAAATTCAGTGGGTATTGCTGAATTTGTCTCCATAGAAGTTGTGCCAATTCTTGGAGAATTCTTAATCTGCTGGGTAAAAGTCATCCATATTAAGGCTTCATGACATATATGATGAAAAACTTCACTCTATTTTAGCATTTCTCCTGGTGAAGTGATTTGCTCTTCCCCTTGGAGAAGAAGAGGCTCCAGTAGACCCTACAACTGAGCGCAGATACTGTAAGATTTACTTACCGATAGAAAGGGATTTGTCAAAGAAATACTGGTAATTATGAGCAGTGAAATCCTTTTCCAGAATTGGCCTTAGGGTGGAATCTCAGATAAAATCATAATTCCTCTTAGCAGAGACCCTTATTCTTCCTTTCTTGACATAATACGCTACCAATGCAATGAAACAAACATACCTTGGGCTCCTATTATGTGCCAGGCGGCAATTGCGGTGCTGTACAGAGATGGATACAACAGTGGGTCAGAAAGATACGTTCAAGTCCTAATCCCTGACACCTACGGACAAGACGTGACCTGGAAATAGGGTCGTTGCAGATGTAATCGAGTTAAGAGGAGGTCATACTGGGTTAATGTGGCCCTTAAATCCAACACCAGTGTCTTTATAAGAGAAAAGAGAGGAGGATTTGGGTACAGCCACAAAGGGATGAAGGCCACAGGAATATAGAGGCCGAGACTGGTTTGTGCTGCCACAAACCAAGGAAAGGCAAGGGTAGCCGGGAGCCACGAGGATCCTTCCCTAGAACCTCCAAAGGGACCGTGGCCTTGCCAACACCTTGAGTTTGGACTTCTAGCTTCCAGAACAGTGAAGGAATCAATTCCTGTTGTTTTAGGCCACCTAGTTTGAGGCCCTTTGTTGGAGCAGCCGTAGCAGATGAACACAGACACCAGAGTCGAGCCCCTTCTGGAAGCGGAGGGGCCCCTCGTTCCTTGCTGGCGTCGGCAGGCTCCACTCTCCCCTTTCTGCAGATGGATGGGATTGCCATTCTCGCTGTCACCAGGACAAATGCGGTCACTGTTGCTCTCTTCCTCCTCCTTGAAGCTAGGCAGACACCAGTTTCTGCCCAGGCGCCTTTGACACATCTCTAAGCCCCTTCTCTCTCTTAGCACCTTCCCCGAGACCCCAAACTGCTTGGTGACCGCGATTTCCAGCTCCACATGATAATCTCCAGACCCTTCTCATGGGCTCAGATGGCCTGAGATCTGGACTCAGCAATCCAGGCCTCCTCACGTCCCTGCCAGTCTATCGTGCGGTGCGGGACTCCACCTGTGCCACTGACCTCGTTTCCCCTCCAAGTCTTGTCTTCCCCTAACGATTGTGGCCGCAGTCACTGACACCGGATCTCACCCCTCGCTCACCCCCACGCCCAGCAGCTGCCTTGGTCTCTCTCCCGGTCACCCTCCACGTCTCGCTCATGACCACGCCATGGCCAGTCGACCTCTCGGGTATCCCCAGAGTCCTCTACCGTCCCCCTCGGTCAGGCTCCTGCTCACTTGGACCCCGTTAGGGGCCTCCCATGTGGGCTTCTTCACCCCAGCCTTGCCCCTCCGCCATCCCTCCTCCAGACTATACCGAGAGTATGAAACAAATAAAATCTCTGTCGGATCTTGTGACTACTCATGTAGCCCTAAGTATGGAGACAGAACCCCTTTCCGTGGGTTGCAGAGCCCCTCACAGTCCAGCTCCGCCTCCAGCCTTCCTGGTGTGCTCTGCTCCAACCACGTTAGAGTTTCCTGCAGCTCTTCAAGCTGGGTGCTCCGTGCCACCTCCTGACCTGTGCACGTGCCGTCCCTCCTGCCTGGAACACGCCTCTCTCCCGTGTTAATCTGACTCCCTCGACTCAGTCTTCCTACTCCTGGGGGAAGATCTGCGCAGTCACCTGCACCACCTGCTGTCCTCTCGTGCCAGCCCTTGCACCTTTCCCTTCCCCTTTCCACGTGCACCACGTGGGTAACCATGAGTTTTGGTATCTATATTCCTTTCTAACCTGCAAAATTTCATAAGGGTAGGGAGCGCTCTGTCTCCAGAGCCTGGCACCGTCCTTCCCACATAGTTAGATGCTTGATAAATATTTGTGCAATGAATGGAATCTCCAGGGGACGTGGTAAATGCTCAGGAAGAATTGGTTGAATTCATGAATGTAAATAAATTTTTGTATATTTCAGTTGCAATCTCTTTAAGGCTTTATCAGCTCCAAATGGGAGTTTTGCAATGTCACCTTTACTGGTCTCTCTGTGTCAACCTACGCTGTGCAACACATCCAGATTACCTATGGCGAGGCATCGTTTTCGTTAGGTTAACTCTCAGGAAGAAAAGCTCCCCAGTAAATTCACAGTTCCCCAACAAGTTCAGAGCAAAGCGCCAACTCCGTGGCCATGCCAAGCCCTACAAAATCTTTAGCTGGATTCGTTAGCTGATGTGTGCTAGAGGTTTGCCCTCCCGGGCCTCTGTGGGTTAGCGTGGTGTTGAGACAGCATTGTCTGTTTGGAGAGATGTCTCCCTTATTCCAAGCACCTTGTTTACAGATGAATGTTTGGAGACACAGCCTGTGATTAGGTCGAGGGCTGCATGGTGTTTGAAGTTGCTTGTGCCTGAAGGTCACCCGTGGAATGTCTCCAAGCCGTCAGCAGAAGCAGCCGGGCACGTGGGCTTAGAGCAAGCTTTAATTAGTGGTCAGATCTAGGAGGACTTAACAGAGTAGGAGGATATGTCTGGCATGTGTTTGGATGGCTAACTCTCATGAAGCTTTCAAACCTTATATGAAATGATTACTTGCTCTTCTGCTATATATATATATATATATATATATATATATATATATTAAATTAGAAAGCCCATTGTCCCTGGGCTTAGGACTACCTGGGTCTGGCCTTCTTAATTTGCAAGATGCTGTCCCTGCAGCCTTTGTGCTGTCAACTCGCTGATTTCAGCTTCTCTGGGTGGGAGGCGACATGGCTAGCGGTTTCTTTCTGGCCGTGGGTGTAACTGTTGGCCCGGGTATGACCATGGCCCCGTCTTACAAGTGTCTGGCGGCCTCTACCATTAACCATCTTGGGACGCTTCCTCTGCCAGGACGCGCCCAGCTAGAAGCACGCAGATGGAGGTCCAGGCAAATGGTAAAGGCGGAGACTTTAGCCTTGGAATTGAGTCTTCTTTTTCCATGCGCTCTCACCTTCGGGCACGCACCATCCTTGCTGTCTTGAGCCCTTTCCCCACCCATGGAGCTAATCCCTGACACCAGGGCTTTGTGCCAGGGAGACGACGTAGCGGCATGCTTAAACAGGGGACCTCTGGTGTCCGCCAAACCTGGATTTTCATCTCAGCTCTGCCACGTCATGCGCTGTAAGATTTGGGCAATTAATTTAACCTCTCTAGCCTGAGTTTCCTCATTGGTACCATGCGGATAATATTAGTTTTTAGAGCTCTGCTGAGGATTACGTAAAATTATTCGAGCGAGCATTTGCCCGCTGTTATTATTAACAGCTGTTATTATTACTTGCCTTGCAGGTGATCGAGTTGAACAGTGTTTGAGGTTTAAGCTTGGTTGCTGGCGCTGGAGTGGGAGGGCCTGTTCTTGCTGGAGCTTCTGGGAAGACACAGGGGCTGTGAGAGGGGTGTCAGGGAAGGCTGCTCCCCTAGGGTGGCCAATGGCGGTGTGTGTACTGAAGACCTGCTCCCAGGAGTTGCAGGGACCTGTGGGACGGACACAGCACTGGCCTTTCTGGGGCCCACTGGACCACGGAGCCACCCCCACTGCTTCCTGGGACAGGCCTGACTCGTTACTTGTTGAAGTCACCTCCGTCCCTTTCCTGCTCCTTTTTCTCTACATCCTGGAACATCGGATGCTTGAAATTCAGAGTTCGTTTCTGAATTGTGCCTGTGCCACCACTCCTGGGTGGGCTGAACCATGCTAGTGACCCTCCACCCTACACACGCGGCCTAGGCCCGGGGTCCTGCCATTTCAGGCCCGGGAGGCAAATGAGAAAGGTGCTCCAAAGCCACACAGGCATTCGAGCGTCAGGAGCTCTCAGGCATGGTGGAGGGACCTGGGCGGAGGCCTGGGGTCAGGGGAAGAGGTTCTGCAAGACGCACGCTGGGGCAGGAGCTCTGGAACGGCAGGCATCAGAACAAGGTGAGGAATACTGGACACATTGCTGGGACGACCCAATCAATTCTGCTTTGTGGAAAACTCCCAAGGTGGCTTGTGAAAGGTTCTCACCTGCAGCATCTTACAGGCATCGCCTGGCACCTGGCAACAGATGTCCAACTGGGCTTCCTCCCCTCCCCTAAGTTGTCCCAGCATTGGAAGCCACACTAGAGTTTATTGTCACCAGTAATGGCATGCAGGGTCCATGTTTGTCCAGCCCTGCCTGTGTGCTGGGAGCACATTCATCGTGTGCATGCTTTTTCTTTAATCCTCACAACAACCCCGTAACTCAGCTACTATTATTAACCCCATTTTATAGATGAGGAAATGGAGGCTCAGAGAGCTTCAATAGCTTAAGTTAACTAAGGTCACTGAAGTAGTTACTGTATACCTGGCTCCTGGCAAGCCCAAGCTTGGAATAACTGCATACAACTTCCTGATCATCCTACTAGCTGTTAGTCACTGCTGCTTTTGCAATAGGACAGAAGTTTTCCGACCTCAAACACCTTTGTGAGATGCTCACTCCTGTTGCTCCTTTGTACTCCCTCCCTGTTGGACCCTCCTTGGCTGCTACTTGGTCTCCACTGATCACCTGGTTTGGGTGGTGACCTGCCCTTGTCATGGTGTCTGCTCTTCCAGCTTGACCTTTCTTAGTGGCCTGAGTCCTGCCACCACTGTCTGCTCGGCCTGAGCCCATTTGCGCTTTTGGTATCTCTTCCCACGTGTGGCCTTATCCTGGCCTCCTTGTCTAGCCCCCTGCACAGCCCAGGTTGCCCTCTTCCCTCTGTCACCCTGGAGGCCCCAAATTGCGGCATCATTCATTCCCTGGGTACGTCTGCCTCCCAGCCCAGGCCTCAGAGACGAGCTCTTCCCCACAGCAAGTTCTCCCTGCCCAGCAGACAGGGCCACCGAGAGCGGGGGTAGGGTGGGTGAGGCCTAGGTCTATATAGCTAATTTATACCTTTGTCTCTTGCTCAGTTATGAGAATGCACATTACAGTGGAGAAAATGGGGACCACCGTGACTGATTACAAACATGGCAGGAAAACAGTGAACACATGCAGCAGGTCAGTCGCATGTTTTAGTACACACATCACTCATCACATTCATAAATTGCATTTCTGTGTAACGATTCCATAGAGCAGCGAAAAATGTGTCCTTGAGTCAAAGAGCATGTTAGTCTTGTCAGATTAATTTTAATTTTGATTTAATTTTTATTATTTACAACCCTAAACTCTCCCTTGTGTGACCTCACCTTTCCTGGATAGATACTGCTTGACCCTGTTTATTTGGGCACAACTAAAACCTGCTAGGTTGCACTGGTCTGACCTCATCTGGTCTCACCTACCGGCGCTCTGCTGGGGAACCTTCCAGAGAGAGGACGTGGCAGAGAGTGAGTCAGAGGGAGGAGGCCTTCTCCACCTTCTCTACAGCAAGAAGGGGTTTGTAGAAGTGAAAACGGAGCAGGAAGGGCAGCCGTCCAAGCGAAATGTGGATCTTTCTGGAGGATTCTGGTCAACGTCCCCACTGTTGCAGAAGAAACCCTGGCCGCGTCTTGGTGGTGACTGATGTGGACTAATTAGCCGGGTGTGTGTTGCTTAATTTCATTCGTTAGTGTGGACTTTTTCTTAAGAAATAACAAAGGCAATCCAGTTCAGTATTTTATTCCTGGAGGAGGAACTGGCCTGAAGAGGTGACCTCTGTTTAGCACAGACGGGGCCCAGCCTATCGACAGGTCAGTGCTGAACGGCCGGGCAAAGCTGGCCAGGCCGCCCTCTGATTAGGGGACATTGAACGTGATGAAACCCCTGCAAGAGGGAAGAGGCCTCCTTAGCAATGTCCCGGGCAACAGGCGCCCCTCAAAGTGGGGGTTGGGTGGGAGAGGGACCTGCTCTAGAGGCCCAGGGGGCTGAGGCAGCTCACCCCCCATGTCAGCTCACCAGGACTCCAGGTGTGTTTCTGCAAGCCTGGCATTGACGTCGCGCCCCGAGCCCACGAGTTAGGTATAGATAACTAGTAATAGACTGATCCTTTAATCCGCCCTTATCCTTGGTAGCGGCCCTTTGACAAAATGAGAGATTACCAATGTGTGGCAGACAAATTAGCCCAACCTCGCACTGTCCTCAAATATTTATTTATTCTTTTCCAGCTCTGGCCAAATTTCTAAACTAGCAGGGAGGCAGATGGCTTCCTGAAAATAAAAGTCGATTTTGGCCCCTGAAGTGGCACAGCCTGTGTGAGGGGCTGAACCTGGTGTGTGAAAGATTCTCTCCAAAGACACACATGCATGTTGCATGTGGCAGAGGCATAGGCCACCTGTGGAAGTGAGTGGGGGAGACTCAGGACCTCCGGAAAACGGATTCCCATGTGGCTTTCCTGCCACTTGCACCGTGGACGTCTTGGGGGAGAACAGGGTGGTGGGAAAGAGCAGGAACCACGGACTCAGGCGGTTTGGGGCTGAATCGTGGTCTAGCCATAGGGTGTCCCCCACTGTCAAATGAGATGTTGTGAAGGCTCAGTGAAACAACTGCTAGGTAACCAATGTCCCCAAATTTAGTAACTTAAAACAGCAATGTGGGTTATCTCACAGTTTCTGTGGCTCAAGAATCCCGGTGCAGCCTGGCCGGGTCCTCTAACTCAGGGTCTCACAAGATGACATTGAGGTGACATCTCACAAGATGACATCACGGTGATACCTGCTCACAGGCACCATTGTCTCAAGACTCAGTGTGGAGAGGAGCTGCTTCTGAGCTCACGCGTGTGGTTGTTGGCAGGCCTCAGTCTCCCTCGAGCTATTGGACTGAGGCTCCCGGTCCTCACGGCAGGCTAGCTGGGGGCCGTCCTTAGTCCCTCGCCATGGGGGCCTCTCCAGAGGGCGGCTTCATCAGAGCACGTCGCAGAGAAAGAGCCAGAGAGAAAAAGAATGCCGGCCAGAAGGGAATCTGCCTTTTACAAGCTAATCTCAGCAGTGGCCTCCATCCCTTCTGCCAGATTTTGTTGTGCAGCAAGACGCCAGCCAGATCCAGCTCACCCACAAAAGGAGGGCACCGTGCAGGGGTGGGAACGCCAGGGGGCGGGGGTCCTTGGGAGTTGGTTCACAAGCAGCCTAGTAGATGGTGTATGCAGATAATGCCTATCATTGCTTCACATCGTTGGTGCTCAATTAATGTCAGTAGACTACCCGTCTAGTTTTGATAGACCTTTGGAGCTGAGGCACTGCAATGGCAATTCTGCTCGGATGAGGTCTGACCTACAGTCCTTGGGAATCTTCTACAGGCCACTCAGAGCTGTGAAGATGTCTCAGTCTTCCCCTCGCCCAGTGTGGCCTCTGTGGGGGTTGTGGCCCGAAACAGGGGCCAGGGCTGTGCCCTTGCTAGGCAGCTCCTGCTGGGCACTAGGAGGCCAGAGACTGATTTCCTCCTCCACCAGTGCGTATTGAGCTCCTACTATGCACTGGGAAGTGTCAGGGAACAAAACAGACTGAGGTTCCTGCTCATGTGGGGCTTACGTGTTAGTGAGGGCAGATTGACAACAAGCGAAATAAATAAGGACAATGCAGCCACCTCCCACTTAAGGTCAGCAATCTGTTCCTGAAAATCAGACATTCTGTCCAAAAAACCCATCCTGGGAGCCCATTTCCCTTATGTTGGATGGGGAAAATCGTGATGCCTTACAAGTCTACCCAAACCTCCAGGCGGTTTCCTAACACGCAACCCACACACGGTTAACACCTCTAGAATATATAATTATGGACGCTTACATCCTCACTTGCCTTGATCTCTGATCAATAACAAGGTTGTTGACAGTCACTCTGTGTGCAGTGACGCATCCAGTCTGCGTGTTATGTCATAGCTTTGCCTTCAAGGTGAGTCCTGGCCAATAAATAAAACATATAGCCATCATTTAAAAATTTTTAAGTAAAAATGGGGGTAACACTTATAGTAAATTTTTATTTTTACACTAAAAACAAAAAGCAGTTTCCTGAAATGTACTATTACTCACCAAACAAAGAATTTTAAGCCCGGAGAGAGGAGAAACGCCGAGACACACAGCCCTTGGCTGTCCCTCCACCCGCCTTCCAAGACGTCTGTGCACGCTCTGACATTCAGCTCGAGATTCTCCTGCACATCATTTTAAAGATGTCACATTGAGCTAGGGGGACATAAGTATGCATTTTCCCCCATATTAATGATGACTGGAGAAAATATTGCTTTGAGAGGTGTGCACATTCTTTGAAGTTTAGGTACGAAAACCCAGAGGTAGCCTACTGTTAGAATATTAGTGGGGTGGGATGTCCTTGGTTTTCCCCTATAACTTAGTGTTCTAATGGTGGGGCAGAGTCATGGGGCATGCTGTGGAGAAAACGGAGCAAGTTGCAATCTGAAATAATGTGGTCAGCAAAGAGGGTGGTGTTTGAGTAAAGAGAAACATGCTATGTGGACTTGGGGGGGGTACCCCAGGCAGAGAGAATGGCAAATGCAAGCCCCTGAGGAAGAGGGTGCTCTAGAATGTTCTAGAAAAAACAAGGGGGTTGCTGTGAGCACAGCGGGGAAGTGTAGTGGGAGGTGCAGTCAGAAACATGGGTGGGGGAAGCCACAGGAACCCCTGCAATATTAATAATCTAAGGGCAATCAGAGATCTTTGAGGACAGGACGGGGTTGGTGTCTCTATCCCCAACCAACGAAGTTTTGGCTGCCCCATTTTCCTGCTGAACCTACATCTGGGTCAGGAGGAGGCAGATGTAAAGACTCTGAGCAATGTGGGCTTTGCCCCGACCTGGAGAAACTGCAGAACGTCCAGGCAGGGGCAGGGAGAGGAGTTTGGCCTCCCCCATTCTCCAGCGGGAGGGCTCGAGGCAGGGCTTGCTGTCCATCTGAGAGGAGCCCAGCCGCTCAACGTGCTGGGGCTATAGAGGTGCTGGGAGGGCACCTCCTTCTTCATTTCCCCAAATATGGCCCAATTGGACCACCCAAACACAGTGCCGAGACCGTCCCCCTCACCCTCTGTGTTACAGTGTTAGCCACAGTGTCCCCGGGGCTTGCATTTGGTGGTAAGCAAGGGGGTGGGAGCTGCTCATGGGCACCTGCTGTGCTCAGTGATTTATACACGCACACACACATGCACATGCACATGCATGTGCTCACTCGGTCAGCTCAAGGACCTGGTGAGGTCATCATTTTTATCCCCATTTCATAGGTGAAGAAACCGAGGCTCACCTCTAAACCTCGGTTATAAGTGATTTATGCAGGGTCACAAAACTAGTAAGTTGACTAAGTGGGAGCTTCTGATGCTAGAGCCAACCCTCTTCATGCTGCTCTGCACAGACTGGCCTGTGGCCAGTGTTGACCTTGAATATCGAGGCTGATTGGCGGGATGAGACAAAGTCAATATCAGATCTAAGGCTGGGCGCGGTAGCTCACACCTGTGATCCTAGGGCTCTGGGAAGCCAAGGCAGGAGGATGACTTAAGGTCAGGAGTTTGAGACCAGCCTGAGCAAGAGCGAGAACCCTGTCCCTACTAAAAATAGATAAAGTTAGCTGGACATGATGGTGCATGCCTGTAGTCCCAGCTTCTCTGGAGGCTGAGACAGGAGGATTGTTTGAGCCTAGGAGTTTGGGGTTGCTGTGAGCTAGGCTGATGTCATGGAACTCTAGCCCAGATGACTGACCAAGACTCTGTCTCAAAAAAATAAAATAAAAATAAAGACCATGTCTAAGTGGTCAGGTATTTTGCACCTGATAGCAGGTCCCTGTGGAATTCTCTGGATGGAGAATGAGCTATGTGCCATAGAAGCGCTTGAGGGGCTTGGTGTGGGTGGTAGGTGGGGATGGTGGGGGTGGGGGTGGTAGGTGGGAACATTTCCTGCCTTCCTGGGAGAACAGGGACCAGGCCACCCTTCTGAATTCCCCACGGCTGGGCCCTGCCCCCAACCCTCACATTAGGTATTCATCGTATTTAGCTTGGCAATCTTTTAAATTAATGATGTAGAGATTCTGTAAATGAATCCTGCCACCAACACTCAGATATTCCAGTGAAAGATCCATTGCTCGGGAGTTAGTGCTGAAGGAAAGCCATTTTATAAGAAATTTGGTTCCATTAGCCATGTAAAAGAAAATAGGAAAGACGGGAGCATTAGACATTCTTCCTCTCCCCCTTTTCATAATGACAGGGTGATTCCGAATAAACATGGAGTGTAAAATCACAGCTGGTTTTTCTTTTAATGCTGAAGCATAGGAAAATCTTTAATTTTCATCAGTCCTGGGGGCTGAAGGTGTGAAACTTTGCTAAATGGGATGCGCCCACCAAGCACATTTTATTAGCTCTACTCTCTGACGGTGCTTTCAATTTTTAAAACAGTTGCTTTAAAAAGCCTCTAGGGGCATGCACAGCAATCTCAGTTAATCCCATAATAATAAAAACCAGCCGCTAAAGTGCTGCTGTAACAATAATGACCAACACACGGGCTTGAAGATGGATGGTGCAGAGGGTTTCCTGCCAAGGAGTGTTAGGGAGTCGCTGCGACTCCCCCTCCTTCCTCAGCAAACAGAACCAGGCCCGTCCTTCCCGTTGGGCTTTGCTGGGCTCGTCGGGAGGCAGAGATAGTTGAAGTAACCTCCCAGCATCCTTTCATGTCCTGTGAGTCTGAAAATATCCCATGCCACTTATCCTACCCCACTGGGAACTGCCTTTTCCCTTCAGGGTTGGCTGAAAATTCCACAGAGTTCATTCAACAAACAGTCATGGCACCGTTTGCACAGCCTGGGGAAGTGTGGGGGAAGGAAAGGATGAAGAAAGAGACAGTGACCCTCCACTTAAAGAAATGACACAGCTAAAGGGAGACAGAGGGATGTTCCTCAGAACCTACAGCCAAATGAAACAGGTGATATGGTAGAAGTTGCAGCTAAGTGTGCAGGCAGCTGGGAAGAAGAGGTAAGTTACGATGGCTCAGGAGCGGTTAAAGGCAGAAGAGGTGGCAACCGGGATGACTGTTTAACGACAAGTGGGATTTGGGTGGCTGTAGAAGAGTGGAGGGACTCCAGGTTGAGGAAACAGCAGGAGCAGACACGGGGTGCAGGTGTGTGGGTTTGTGTAGGTGCCTCCTGGTAGCATTAGCAGAGGCAGGAAATGTGTGGACGGTGGTGCCAGCCGAGTACAGGAGAACAACCTGGGCAGAGACAGCCTAGAAGCCACACTCGAGAGTTTGGACTTTACCCAGTAGATGATGATGAAGATTCGAATGGAGGGAATGAGTTAACTTTAGGAAAGCAAACCCAATGATGGCATGAAATTTAAAAAAAATTTTTTTTTTTTTAGGTGCATCTTACATTTTGCTCGCAAGGTCATGGAGATCTCTCCTTGTCAGTCTAAGCCAGGAAGAGAGTTCCACTTGAGAAAGTGGTGTTAAGGCCCCTGAGCTCCTCCTCACTTAGATCCCAAACACCATGTGGCCATTTTTGTCCTTCAGTAGACTGGGAAGCAAGGTGTTCACTGAAATTTTCCAAAGAGTTTCCCTTTTTAGGTGGCTGTCTTAGTCCATTTAGTGTTGCTATAAAAGAATACCTGAGCTGGGTAATTATAAATAAAACAGGCTAATTTGGCTCACAGTTCTACTGGCTGGAAGACTGGGCATCTGGCGAGGCCCTCAGGCAGCTTTCATGCGTGGTGGAAAGTGAGAGGGAGCTGGCGTGCAGAGATCACATGGCGGGAGAGGAAGCAAGGGGCAGGGGGAGGTGACAGGCTCCTTTCAACAGCAGTTCTCCCGGGACCTAAGAGCGAGAAGTCACTCACCCCCAAGGGAGGGCATTCATCTATTCACGAGGGGTTCACTTCCAAGACCCAAACACCTCCCACTAGGCCCCACCTCCAACACTGGGGATCAAATTTCAACATGAGGTTTGGAGGACAAATATCCAAATTATAGCAGTGGCCATCTGAGAAAGTATTGGAAAACAAAATTATTGTATTGTAAGTATTGGAAAACAGAATTATGATTTCTCGGCTCAGAGCTTGTGAGATACCTCTGTGTGGTTTGGCTTTGCCCCTGGTTTCCTGTTTTACATCCGTTGGCTTCATAAGGGCCTTAGGTATTATGAGAAAAGATCCACCCACGAGCATACACACACACACACACACACACACACACACACTAACTGTGAAAATCTGCTTTCTAGAGTTATGTTCTGGAATATGCATATATTGAGGAATTGATGTGAAAATCTGCTTTCTAGAGTTATGTTCTGGAATATGCATATATTGAGCCCAGAAATATGTAATCACATGGGTCCATAACATGCATCATGACAAGTATGTGCTTAAAAACAGACACTTTCTCCTTTAAATGTAGAATTTTACAAAGGTAACAAAAGAACCAAACAGAAAACCATGAAGAAAAGGAATTGGTCAAAAAAATTGATTCTAGAAATACCAAAGGCAAAGTGTTCTCTAGCAGACCCAGACAAAGCATCACAAAGCATCACTAGAGGCAAGAGTAGTTGGAAGCAGGGACTTGAGACCAACTCCCAGGTGCACAGAGAGGGAAGAGGGGCTCGGAGACAGATGCTGTTGGGCTTGGCCCTGGGCATATGTCAGCTGAAGCTGCTGTGGCAGAACAGAAAGACCAAATGACAAAGTTTCTGGGGTGCTATGAAGAGTCTGCATGGTACTGGTCAGGCATGAATATGCCTCCATCATTTCCAATAGCAGTGGGTTTTGTCTCATTGATTTTCATACAGATTGAGTCCTATTTGCAAGGCCATTGGAGCTCATTTCATTTCTTTCTTTCTTTCTTTTTTTTTTTTTTTTTACCCTGCCTTGTACTCTACTCCTTGATCATTACACACGAATGACATTCTGCCATCGTTAGTTGAATATACTGTGTCTGAGCTCACTCTGGGCATGAGCCTTGGAGTGGTTGGCATTGAGGAGAGGAAATCCCTTCTCCCCATCTTGGGCAGCTGTGTTGGTGCAGGGCTGAGTGTGCGAGGGCTTGGGTGGACATGGAAGCAAAGTCAGAGTCAAAGTCACCCTCTGAGTCCACCTCCCACCAAGTCACACCTTCAGTAATTCATTCAACAGATGCTGCACATCTACCGAGTCAGTGGCTGCGTGCCAACCTCGGAGACAGCAGGAGAGAGGTGGGTGTGCTTTTTGCCCTCAAAGAAGTTCTATTTCAGCAAGTAATTTATGTGGGGTGTCAGGGTGAGGGCAGGGCTCAGGGAAGAGGTAGCTGTCTGCTGTTTGGAATGCAGGGTTGGGGACTGGGGTCAGCGCTGGACAGACAGACGAACAAGTACAAGAGTCTGCAGGTGGCAGAGAGTGGCCGTGCCCAGGAGCATCAGGAAGAGCCCACTGGGGGAAGACGGGACTGAGTCTCTAGGGACCTTGGTGTTGATGTTAGTAATCATACGAGTCCACCTGGGTGGGGCCCCTCAGCCTCTCAAGCCTTCCTTTCCTCTCTCTATAATGAGATTAGGGTAACAGACTTGGGCAGCTGAGTTTGTGGACAACGGCATTTGTGGAGAGTTCTCTGTAAACAATAAATTATTATTAATCATAATGGACAATCAATATAGCCTAAGGAGTTTAGTAACTCCAGGTTCTGTAAGACAAACCTCTCAACTATATATATCAAAGAAAACATCCAACACGCCCTCCCCACCCCACCAAACCCACCACGCACAGGGCCTGGCACTCAATAAATGTTGACTGAGAGGAACTCAAAGGACAATTATCAATGTCAGTGGCCACGGACTGCAGAGACAGTGGGGAGAAGAGGGAGATGGTTTCTAAAGGACCTGGAGTTCAGCTTGTCTGGGGCCATACGAGTCTGGTATTAGAATCAGTAATAATAGATCAAGCAAGCAATGTTCTGACTTCATAATGAGTCCTTAATTCAAACAAAATAAAGCTCCTAAATGGATTCATTCTAACGCAATTTGTTTCACTTCGGTACATTTTAAATTCAATTTGATAAATACAACTCAATACATGGCAAAGAAATTGTTTACAAATCTTATTGCCTGTATAAAATTTCCGTCCCTAGATACTTCAAGAGAAACAAAAAAACCCCTTGAGCACAGGATATTCATAAATATTGGAGACAGTTTATCATTACATTGACCGAAAGAGAACTCTTATGAGCATTATCTAAGCAAATTCATTAACAATTTGTTCGTATTTTTCTTCAGTTCGTATTTTCTGAAACTGCCTGGCAATTATATATGGTCTAAGGAGAAGTATTGGAAACTAGCTGAAAGCTATTTAAAAATATTTAAAACAAAAGGTGGTTTAAAGTGCTCAGGAGATAATAAACTTCATTTGGAGGAAAACCAAGCATTAAGCCCAAATACTTTCTTATTTCAACACTTGTTACTGAAAATCCTTCTAAAATGCTTATTTATTCCACTTTCTTGCCCCAGTGAGTAAAGAACTTTGAGTCTATGTGACTCTTTCTTTGATAACCAAAGATCTTGTCTTGTCTTGGGCAAAGTGGACCCACTGAACATGACTATGAAATTGGAGTTATGGAGTATCAGACTGAGAAAGTGCCAGGGAGATAATCTCGTCACCACCTTCTGTATCCAAGGGAAAACAGAATTCTAGAGAGGCAAAGGGACTTGTGTCAAATCAGATCCAGCCAGAGTCAGAACTCGGGTTTCCCTCTTCTCACGCTGGGCTTCTTCCACCACTCATCTGCAGAGTCAGATATGTATTTAGCCTAGAACCTAACTCTGCAGGTGAATTGCTACACAAATACCTGTTCTCCATGTGTGTGTTTGTGTATCTTTGTTTTGTTTCCCAGAATATAGCTTTTTAAAACATGGTGATTTGAAGATTCTGTTTTATGTCCCTGTCATTGGTACTTCTCCTGTAAGTACATTTTACTGCACATTCTTAACTTGACATGTGTAGATAATACCATTTCTCAGTTTAAAAAGGTTGAAAGGATGGGGGCTAACCAAATTAAACAGCACCTGAATGCCGTACACAGCCTCATGTTTCTATCTACAGCCTCATGTTTCATCCCTCCAGGATGTGTAGGGTCAAAATACGTGGATTTCTAAGTAATTAAAGATGAATTTTTTTAAAAACACAAATCAATTTTTTAACCCTTAGAAGACACAACAGAAGACTGTCATTTCCCACAATTCAGATTCCTCTTTCCTTTAACCAAATACTTATTATTATATGGGCTATGCAAACCATAGCCCTCTGGTCTTAAAACTTCTGCTTCCTGTAGCTTGCCGGTGTTAGATCAGTACAAGAACGCCCAGGAGAGCCTCAGGCCGCTGCATGAATTTCCAACAACAGGGCCCACCCTCAGTGTGGGCAAAATGTCTTCAAGCCCCTTTGAGGCCAGGAAGCCCACTGGTGTCTGTGTGGGCAGTGGTCCCTTGAGCAGGATGTGGGCTCATGGTGGTGGGAGAAGAAAATTACAGTGAACTTCAACCCCATATATATTTTTTACTGTAAAAATTTTATTTATTTTAATTGTGGTAAATATATATTTATAACATTAAATTTGCCATTATAACCATTTTTATGTGTACAGTTCAAGAGTGTAAGTACATTCACATCATTATACAATCAATCTCCAGCACTCCTTTTATCTTCCCAAACTGAAACTCTGTTCCCATTAAACAGTAACTCCCCGTTCTCCTCTTCCCCCAGCCCCTGGCAACCACCACTCCACTGTCTGTTTCTATGGCTTTGCTTATTCTAGGTCCTCACATGCTATGATTGGAATGTCTGCTGCAAAACTCACGTTGAAAGGTAATAGCCATTGTAAGTGTTGAGAGGGAGGGTCTTTAAGAGGCAATCGGGCCACGAGGGCTCTGCCCTCACAAATGGATTAATGCTGTCACTGCAGAACTGCACTCTGGATATAGAGTAAGTTTGGCTCCCTCTTGTATCTTAGCCTCAGGAGCATGCTTCCTTGCCACGTGACGCCTTCCGCCTTTCCCTGTGGGATAACGCAGCTGGAAGGCCCTCCCCAGATGCTGAGCAGATGCTGGTGCTATGCTCTTAGACTTCCCAGCCTCCAGAACTGTGAGCCAAATACGTTTCTTTTCTTTTCTTTTTTTTTTTTTTTACATACGTTATCCAGTCTGTGGCATTCTCTTATGATAGCACAAAATGGACCAAGACATTGTACAAGTGGAATCATGCAGTATTTTTCCTCTTGTGACTGGCTTATTTCACTTAGCATAATGCCTTCAAGATTTATCCATGTTATAGCATGTGTCAGAATTGCCTTCCCTTTTAAGGCTGAATAACGTTCCATTATTGTGTGTACCACGTTTTGTTTCTCCATTTGTCTATCAAGGATGCTCAGGTTGCTTCCACGTCTTGGCTATTGTGAATTCAACCCTACAGTTCTAATTGTCTGTAAAAACCGGGGCATTGTCATTGGGGTGGGAGACAGTAGGGGAATACACACTGTGGAGCTCCTCTCTATAGGGTGGCAGGAGAGGGCTGGATCTGAATTCAGAAAACAAGCACTTGTCTTCCTGGGCCTTTTCACGAAGCTATTTGGCGTCAACACTAAACACTATGGTCACAAGCCCATGTTCCAAAGACACTATGTATATCCTCAAATAACGGTAAACATATGAACATGTAAGGGTGAGGGGAAACTTGCCCTTTCCCCCGAAAGTTTGCTGAAAGATCAACTCACAATTAGGGCAGAAAAATCCGAGAAAGATCTGTTTACCATGCACGTGGGGAGAATCACAGAGTCATCACCCAGTATCCCAGTGGGATCCAGATATTTTTATACATGCATTTTAGAGGGGAGGGGGAAAATGAGGAAATGAGGAGTGTAGGTAATTCTGTTTAGGGGCAATAAAATGTTGCTAGGGAGGGCGAATAGATACTTGGAAGAATGAATGGATGGGGGGAATAGATTGGCTTGTAAATTAACCTCAGAGACAGGTATTATGTTTTACATTATTTGGGCCATATCTGGTTGCCTTCTGCAATGTATCGAGATAACAGGCAGAGGAAGGGAAGTCCATTGTTCTTTTTCATCCTTTGGTTGGTCAGTCTGGTTTATGCAGATAGCAGGAAAGCCCTTTCTAATGCCTTCTTATATCCAAGGGCTTTAAAATCAAAATATTCTTTATACCAAGGAGTCATATTTTCAGGTGAAATTTCCTGAGTTTCCTCAAACATCATGAAGACTAACTTTTTGAACCCTCAGAGCTTCACCATAATTTTGATTATGGTGAGTAGAAGTAGATTTAGAAGTCCTTGTACATAAAGAGGTTCTGAGCACAAACTTTGGGTCTTAATATTAACTCTAACCCCTAAGCCCAGGTTTTCCAATTGTCACAAGCCACTACACAGCCAAGAAGAGCAGGTGATTGTCTAATCCATTCCCTAGAAGGCGATAATTCCTAGCCACCACCCCAATTCGGTGGCGCAATCTTTTTTTTCTCCATCTATCCATCCATCCATCCATCCATCCATCCATTCATTCATTCAGGAATTATTCATCAACTGTCCAAGATGCTTGGGGCGTGTCACTTGGTGCCCTTTGAGAATTGTTTTCACCACAGTGTTTGTCATACTGATGCCAGCACCACCAAACTTCATCTATAAAAGGTGGTGAACCTGTGTGAACTTCAGTCTTTTCATGGGTGCTGAGCTCCAAGGTGGAAACCCAAGGCAAAGGTCCCAGGGAATCCAGTCAAAAGTGCCCTTGCATAGCTCTTAAGAAGCCACTTTGAGGACTGAGCACCCCTCCTGCGGACGAAGCACCTCCAGCTTTTCCTGTGTGGCTGGTATGGGTGTATCTGTCCTTCAGCCACGTGTTCACACTCATACTTGCTCACTTATTGCTCACTCATACTTTGTTTATCATAAAACATTACATGGAGCAAAAGTAGTACAGGAAGTCACTGTTCGGTGACTGGTGTCCAGGAATTCTCTATCTCCAGTCAAACCATCCCAAGGAAAAGATTTGTTTTCAAACACTGAGAGAAAAGTAATGTGAGGTTGTTCACTGGCTAGAGAGCAAGAATGCCTGAGTATGAACGTCATCTCTACGACTTCCGAGCAGTGCATCCTGGGACAAGTTACTTAACTTCTCTGAGTCCCGGAGAGTCTTAATCTCAGTCTGATCATACAGATGACAGCAGTATGAACCCAGATCACAGTAGTTGAGGATTAAATGAGTTAAAACATGCAGACCATTTAGAATATTGCCTGGCAAATAAATTAATTCTTTAATATAGATTAAGAGCTGCATAGACTATAACAAAGAAAGATCTTTAATAGGATGTGTATTATGTAGGGAGGTAATGAAATCATCTTCCTTGAATAGATCTATAATAGGATTGGTTCCCAACTGTCCTGCTCAATACAGATAAGACTCTTCGTGGGGGAAATAACATCGTAAGGCCCACGGAGGCTGCAAGAAGGGGATTCCCCGCAGGGTGAGTGAGTGGCCATGTGGCACTGCAGTTGTGACATCATGTGCCCCTAAGACACTGGGGAAGCCACTGAAAAGCCTGTGACCAGCAAAGGGCTTTTAAAGCATTGAGACAAAATAGATCATCCCGACAGAATCTAGTCTAGAGTCATACACATTCATTGTCTTCGTTATTCATGGGGCTGTCTTACCACGTGACCACCACCCTCCTCCTGTGCGGACACAGGGATCCGGAGAAGTGGGTAGAGTGTCACACGATGGGGGTGGAGGGCAGCATGGCTTCGTGAAAGCCTGTGGGGCCCAGGCGTTGAGGCACCCGAGGATTGATAGCCACACAGATCCGATCTACCCCAGGAGCCTACTTCCTTTACAGGACAGTGACAGCCTGGCACCCTCTTCCTGGGACAGTACCCTTTCCCTCCACCTGCCCTGGAATCCTTTGGTGATGGAATATGTTTAATAATTGCCTTGACATGTGCAATTCTTTTCTAGGCAGGAATGCAAAAAGAATTTTCCCAAGGGCATCCTTGCTTAGAAGTGTTACAGCTCTAGGATGGGGGTATGGAGGATGTTCGCGCAAAGTTACCTGTCTTGAAAGTGGTTCGTTCTTCCTTAAAAGCTGCCCTCTGTTTGGATAGACCTCCACTCCTTCTCTGCCCACAGGGCTGCTGGGCTGCTCTCCTCTCCCTCTTCTCCTTTCTTTTTTCCTTCTAGCTGTAAAAGGGAACAATACTCTCACCCGTTGCCTCTCATTTCATGAGCCGCATTCGGGAGAGACATATTCTAGCTTCTGCTCAGAGAGACGCCGTGCGCCAGGAAGCCTGAGGATGTTCCCAACAACCGCCATGGCTGAGGTTTGGACGAGGAGCTCCAGCAGCAGACGTTTTCCCTGTTGCGTGACATGCCATAGCCCCATCAGTGACGGGTCACCCTCCTCCCTACTGAAGGCCCTTCTCATCACCTCTGGAAATTGGAGTGGACGGAGGTGGGGGCTGGATTTCTGTTTTATTTGCTCTAAGACATCACTCGCCATTGTAGTTACAGACCGTCTATTTATGCAAGTATTCATTCTCCATTCATCCAGTGTTTCTTCAATAAACGTCTGTTGATTACTTATTTATGCTGAGTATTGGGGATACAGCAAGGAATCAGGCAGGCCCCTGCCCTTGAGGAGCTCCCATTTTGTGGCTTTTATCTGTCAGGGTGGTGGGGGGGAGAGGGTGCGTCCAAAGCCTTTATCTGAGGAAAGTTTAATGAGTGGATACTTGCTGAGGGATAGTCAGGCCCCCAGGGGTGGTAACAGGAGAAGCCGTTATTACTCCAGGCCTAAGGGGCCGGGGTGGTGGGGCGCAGGAAAGAGTGTTATCAGAGCCAGGGTCCACTGAGCCCTGAAGACGATGTCAGGAAGAGCCCACCGCCCAGTAGGAGCTGTAGTCAGAAAGGATTTCAGCCTTTGCCAGGATCAGGTATGGCAGGGAGGGAAGGGAGGATGGGGCACCTATCTTGACACCTGTTTCCTCCCACCTGCCGTCTCCCCATGGCCAGCCCAATCGGTAGGGGGCAAGAGCACGCGTGCTGCAGGCTTAGAGCTAGCTTCCAGGGCACGGGTCAGGGAGGGGAAGGTGCAGAGCGGATCCGGGGTGGAGGTGGGAGGACTTACTGTGCTCGAGTTGTAGTCCCAGCTGTGGCCAATGAGCTGGTGAACATGAACCAGAGAGCACAGAAGCCGGGGGCTCAGGGAGTGCCATCCACCAGGTATCGTTACCAGCAAGCCCCTCTCACACCGGCATCTGGCACTAAGGGCTGGGCCCCTGCTGGCAGCCTGCAGATGTGAAAAGACTCACTCTGGGGGCCCAAAGGAAGAGGCAGGGGGAGTCTGAACAAAGATCTACCAGGAGGTGCTGCCTTGGAACTGCCTCATAGTCACACACAAATGTGAAGAGGTCTTTGAACTTGAGCAATTCATAATCTCACTTGGGAGAGCAAGCCCATATGGAAAAATAGGACAACAAAGGCAGCAAAAACGAAAAGCACTGAAGGTGGAGGCCAGCAGCAGTTGACAGTGGTACTGCAGCCCATTCCTCTGTTGAGCTGGCAGGCGGTGCTCGGGGCAGGCAGTGGCACTGCGGTGTTCTGTGCTACCTGCTGCCGCCTGCTGCACACGCACAGTCACATAGACACACGCACAGAGGTGAACACATGCGCATGCACAAGACATGCAGAGACATACTCCATGTATCCATGCACACATGTGTGCACAGAGATGCACACACATATAGACACAGAGACACGCATACACATATATGAACACATATTAACATGCACACACACAACACAAGCTATATTTCCACTGATATATGGTCATGTTGGCAATTTTGGTTTTTTTGAGACAGAGTCTCACTCCGTTGCCAAGGTTAGAGTGCCATGGCGTCAGCCTAGCTCACAGCAACCTCAAACTCCTGGGCTCAAGCAATCCTCCTGCCTCAGCCTCCTGAATAGCTGGCACTACAGGCACACACCACAACGCCCAGCTAATTTTTCTATTTTTAGTAGAGATGGGGTCTCATTCTTGCTCAGGCTGGTCTCGAACTCCTGAGCTCAAACGATCCTCCCGCCTTGGCTTCCCAGAGTGCCAGGATTATATCTGAGAACCACTGCACTGGCCCATGGAAATTTTCTTTATCAGCTTTTGCAAATGAAGACATGAACACATGAGGGAGAGATGGGGAGATGATAGAAGATTAATAGATTGGAGTCCTGAGTTATTTTAAAAGAAAACAAATGCTTGTTTGCCTTTTTGGGATCCTTGGTGAATTTATTGATCTTATAATGTCCAATTGAACACCGTGAGTAGTAGGAAGTAGGGTGTCTCTGTCCGTTTTGTGCTGCTGTAACAGAATACTGCAGACAAGATAATTTATTTTTAAAAAACAGTTCTAGACATTGGGAATTCCAAGATCAGGTGCTGGCAGTTTCTGTGTCTGGGGAGGGTTTGGTCTCTGCTGCCAAGATGGCGCCTTGAGCACTGCGTCATCCAGAGGGGACAAATGCTGTGTCCTCACATAGCAGACGCGCAGAAGAGAGTGAACCCACTCCTGCAAGCCCTTTTTATAGCAGCATAAATCCATTCACCAAGGGCTCTGCCCTTGTGACCGAAACACCTCCCAGAAGGCCCCACCTCCAACACCGTCACATTGGGGATTAAGTTTCGCCATGAGTTTTGGAGGGGGAAAAACATGCAAACCATAGCATAGGGCATGGTTGATTCTAGTTCAGTTGTAAAATGGGCTTTCCTTCTAAACAAGGCTGACGCAAGAGAAAAGCACATCCATTTAACAATTTCCTCCTGGTTTCAGCCTCCCCAGCACCCTAAGGACCGTCTTCCTATGACAGAGGGCATGGGTAGTCCACTAACAGGGAGGTGGACCACCACCTCTACCCTTTTCCGGAATATGTTTGCCTCCGGACATCCCTCCCATTTCCTCCTACTGACACTCAGTTCAGCACCTTGGTGCCTGGGACGTGTTAGGCTCACACAGGCGCTACGTGCCATCTGGCCTGGGATGGATAAGTACTCTCAGACAAAATGAATTGCAGGTTTTCAGGGTGGAGGGTCTTTCTGACTATCGGGGACATACGAGAGTCTCGGAGAATGATGGGGAAGAAACACTCCCTAGAGCAGCTTCGACGTCAAGCCCAGAACATACCCTCAGTTCTCATTTCAACCATCTTCAAAAGACAAGTGGAAAGTTCTGCCATCTGCACAAAAATCACCAGTCGTGTCACTGTTCTGTGGAGGTCAGACTCTGTGGAAATGACTCTGGTATTTTTGAAAAATGCTTTTATTTGTGCACATACCTGAGGCCCCACTACATTTCCAAAACAGCACGTTTCACTGGACCTGTGTAAAACCTAGAAGATTCCTGAGAAGTTCAGCAGAAGTCACTAAACACCAGAAAATGGCTGCTGACTCTTGGTCCTAGGATTTCTTGGGGCTCTGCCCTCAGGAATGAATGAGTGCTGTTACTGCAGGAGCCGGTTCCTGGGGAAACGATGAGTTTGGCCTCTTCCTGCCCCCTCCCTCTCTCGTTTTCCCTCTCTCATACTCTTGTCTTCCTTATGACTCAGCAAGAAGGCCCTCACAAGATGCCAGCACCTTGATATTGAACTTCCCAGTCTTCAGAACTGTGAGAAATGAAGTTTTTTTCTTTATAAATTACCAAGTCTGTGGTATTCTTTTATAGCAACACTAACTGGACTAAGACAGCTGGTCAGTGAATTCTGTGCACAAGTCTATTATTAGCTGACATCTCATTTGGAAACTGGAGAGAGGCTAGTTTCACGCTAGCCTCAAACCCATACCGTGTACTGTCTCTGCTTCCCACCATCCCCCCCACCCCAGCTCACTTCCTGATCTAATTTAGGTCCCCGTCTTTACCCTCACTCCCTATCTAAGCCTCCCAAAGAATATAGACTGGCGATTAACACCCAAGGGGCACATATACTGATAAGGAAGTGGCAGGGGCAAGGATATGCCACTGGTAGCAGTCACCTATGGTCTGGCTGGTCTGTCTTTTGTCCTCTACTCCAGGGTCATCCTCAAAAATTAAAGGTGATGGAACTTACTACAAAAGTGTAGCCTATATTGGATATATTAATACCTTCCTGAGAATCTTCCAGGGCCCTGCCTTTTCTCCATGCATGTCACCTTAGGTCCCCAGCCCCATTGATTTGGTGCTTTAGTATTTAAACTAATACTTGGTGTATCTAGAGGCTCCCCATGAAAACTACCCCCTTCTAGTTGACCTGCCTTAGGTACTAGGTCAATAAAAACGGATGCATGTTCCAGTACCCTCGGGAATCATCTGGGTCACACCCGGCTGTGCTGTCACTAAACCCCGCAATGATTATGTGTGACAATGAGGGAAGCCACCCCACTAATACCTCCTATCACCCCAGACCTCATTTGCACACCAAGCAGACTTTTGTCTGAGGAGGGCTAAATCCCCTCCGGTGTGGATGATTTCTGTGTCCACTGTGGGCAGTCTGACAGTGAGCAGCAGACCAACGCCACCTCACCTTCTGCAAAACTCAGCTTTCAAAAACCCTCTGTCTGTTCCCTGAGCCAGAGAAAGCAGGGCTGAGGGAGGAGGCAGGGGAACGCCATGCGATGTATAAGATAAAGAGATGTAAACCATGTATTCTTCTTTTTGGGATGAGATGTCAAGAATGCCTTCTTCAGTTACAGAAATTTCTTTAAAATAAACGAAAGCCGGTGGGTCGCATTCTTCTGTGAACTCTTGCTGTTCTTTTTCTCCTTTCATTTTCCCCATAAGAATCCATAACCAGGATAAAGAGCAAGTCTTCCTACATAATATAAAAGCAACGGAACTACTGGTGATATTAATAATACTTTACATTTATAGAGCATTTTTCATCTTTGAAGGCCTTTATAAATATTAACTAATTAATCCCCTTAGCAACAAAGTACTTACTTTGTTTGCTTCTAAGCACAACGTTAGTGGTGGACTGATCACACATATCCCCATGGGGCGATCTGGCACCTTTTTCAAACAGACGATATTGAATGAGATGCTTTCTCTGTCCAATTCTGAAGTCAAATTTTAAAAATCACTGTGAAAGAATGGGGGGAGGGGGCAATAATTCTAGCCACAGCCACTCTATCTGTGTTGTCAGCCTGTCTATGCTAAAAAGTCAGACTGTGTTTTCAGGACTGAATCCCAACTGTGACTTTCAGAGCATCAGCCTGCCCTAGATGCTATCGTCTCTGATGGCTCCAATAGAAAATTCCAGAAACAACATCCTTGACTCTGTGTGTTTTTGAAAACAAAACTGACATCAATATTAATATTGCTATGGGCTATCATTGCCTCTAGAGTGTTCTCCCCTTTCCTGTTTGAGGCTTGGGTCATAGACCAGGCAGGAGGCTGGTGAAAGATTAGCTTTTTTACAGCCACGTCCCCTTTCCCTCTGCACCCTATTTTCCTGCTCCTGAAAAGGCGTCACCTGAGGGTTCATCTCATGGTAGCCACATTGTCTAGCACATTTTCTGCACATGGTAATAAATACTGAATAAACAGGTGGTCTCCACAACGCGACTGGCCAGGCTTCACACGTCGCAGGTCCTCCTCTTTTAACCAGCCTTGGGTCGGCAGCCTGTGGGCAGAAGCCAGCTCCATAAAAGGCGCAAAGAAAAATAAAGCCACCAACGTCCCGACCCGACACGAGGGGAAATTACAAGCCCACGCCTCCCAGCTTCCAGAACACTCCGTACGCTGTGCGTCGCCAGTCCTGGGGCCCCTCCCTTCTTCCTCTGCACGACTCTCTTTGGCTTTTATTTTAAGCAGAATTTGTTTCAGAGCAGTTGGTTGGGCAGTGGGTTACCCTGGGTGCTTTTCTGAGGCCCCAAACTCCCCTGGGAAGTCCCTGATTTTAGAATAGATGCAGGAAATCGCTAAGGCTCCCCGTGGTGCGGGCCCCTGAGCTACTCGGCCCTGGACAGCTGCCTTGGTCTTCTTCAAACTGCCTGTCAGGGATAAGTCAGAGATGAGCCACGACCCGGGAATTCCTTCCACTGGGGTAGTTCTGGGGTAACCCAAGACATTTGGGGGTTGTAAAGTTTCTATTTAATTTAGAGCCGTCTCAGAATGACCCAGCTGCCAACTGCCAGGGCCAGGATGGGAGTGACTGCCCGCTCAGGGCTTGCAAGCTTCTCCTCCATCTCAGGGGCTGTTCTGTAGGATGCTTCCTCAGTCCGCTCGATGGGGACAAAAACCAGTGGTGCAAACATTTCCGGTAACTCTATTTACTAATCCTCTACGAGATACGTTTTATTTGGAGCTTTTTACAGATAGCGTATGAGTTGCTGACATTCATCGAGCACTTAAGACCAGAGTCACCGGCCAGCTGGGTTCATTGCCTGCTGCCCAAGAGGAAGCCAACTCACGGAGGCAGCAGGAGTTACAGCAGAGAGAAGGTCTAACTCCACAGAGCGCTCAGTGGGGAAATGGGAGGAAGTTCTCAAATCCGCCTCCCTGAAAATTTGGGAGAGAGGGTTTGTAAGAGCAGTTTGGTGGGCAAAAGGCTAGGCGATTGGGTCTGCTGATTGGTTGGGTTCGGGGTGGAACCACAGGGGTGTGGAAATTGTCTTCTTTGCTGGCTAGGTTCTTGGGCGGGGGTTACAAGGGCGGTTGAGTCAGGGCCTCGGTATGGGCCACTGGTCTGCGTGGGTCAGCCGTTCTTCTGGAACGCGAGATCTGGAAGGTATCTCAGAAACAACCTCCAGGTTTCAGAAAGGCGATGCTATCTGTGGAGAAAGCTAAGAATCTTTATGACCACTAGCTATGTGACTCCAGGGTAACAATTACAGAGAAGTAAACAGGGGGACAGTGACCAATTACTGTCAAGCAAATGAGGGGACAGTGGCTGATCATTATTATTGTTATCTTCAGATAGGCCTGTGCCTTCACAGACTTTTGGGCCCTTACCCCTGTTCCCACATTGCACCCCCTTATCCATGTGTAAGGGCGGTTTCATTCTGTGCAGCACGCTTGGAGACATTCTGTCATTTAGGGCCACAGCTACTCTGCAAGGTGAGGACGTGTTAAAGCCACTTCAGCTTCAGCGTCTCTGAGGCAGAGCTCTTGACCTTTCCCCCAAGTCTGATTCTGCGTCAAAATCCCCTGAGTTCAGTGAACGGTACTGTTATTCTGCCAGCAGCAGAAGTCAGAAGCCCGCGTTCCATCCTCGATGCTTCCCTTCCCTAAACCCCATGTGTGAGTTCTGCTGGCTTGACTGCCCCCATACGTGTTCATTCCAGCTACTTCCATTCCTTAACCGTTGTCATATCATTCCTCACTAGGATATAAGCTTCATGAGATTAGAAACCTTGTCTGTCCCATGCGTTGCTCCACCAGCAGGCTAGGACTAGCACCCGGAGCACAGCACAGCACCAGCTGAACAACCTACTGCCGTGTTTCGCTTAGACCACTGCAGTAGTCTCTTGGCTGGTCTCCCACCAATATCCACTCTTGATTCCTCCAATTATTTCTTCACTCTGTAGCCAGCTTGACTCTTTAAAAACACATGTCACTCTTTCTCCCACCTAATGGCTTTTGGAGGCTCACAGTTTAGGCCATTGTCCTTACTGGCCCCCACAGCCATGTGTGGCCCTGGCCCTATCCCCACCCACCCCTTCGGCCTCCTCTTGCAACTCCATGTTCTCTCTACTCTGGCCTCGACAGCCTTCTTTCGTCCTGGGACACTCCTGCCACTATTAGGGCTTTCGCTTGGCACATCCTCCTCCGTCCCCTCACCTAAAATGACCCCCACATGGCCCTCCAATTTCATCTCAAACACAACTTCTTTATGTACCTTTTCCTGAAGTTTGGTCTGAATCTACTGTGTAACTCTCATTACAATTTTTGTACTTTTCCTTTATATTATCTGTTATAGTTTGCAATTATATAATTATTCCCTCTTTTTTTTTTTTAAATAACTGACTCCCCAGCTACACTATGAGCCAACATCTGTGAGCACTCAACACCTATTCTGTATCCTCAGGCCTAGCAGACTTTGGGACGGTAGGGCAAGGATAACCCAATAAGGGCTCACTCGGAACAGACTCCTGTAACAACAGACAGATTAACAAGAGAAAAAACACACGGAAGCTTATTAACATGTATATTTCACGTATACATGGGAAACACCCAGGGAATGAGTAGTTCTCAAAGAGGGGGCTTTGAATTTCGGTTTATAGAGCATCTTCAAGAAAGAGCAGCGCATTTTTAGAGAAGTGACAAGACAAAGGAAAAGAACTTTGAGTCTCTAGAGGTGGCAACCTGGGGGAAGGCAATAACTGGCGGATAAAGGTTAGTTGGTAAAACTTGCTAAAGAGGATTTCTCTGGCCCTGTCTCCAGGCCAGTAAGAGTCTAAGGTGGTCTTCGGTGGTTAACCTTTGCTCTCCCTTGTAGAAGGCAGGGCAGGAGACTTTTATCTTTATAAAACTGTGTCCTGCTTTTAGGCAAATGCAGGGAGGGCAGAGGGCTTTCCTGTATCTGCTTCTTAAATTGCCTTCAGCTCAACAAGCCTCTGTATTTTGGGGTGACATATTCTGGTCTCCCATAGAACACACTTGGCACTCAGTAAATCATTCATTGAAAGTCCCACTGAATCCCCATGTGATCCTGCAGATCCATTCTGTGTCCTTCTCTGAACTGCTTTGTGCCCTGGAGGCTGATCCTAATAAACTGCTGGGCTCAGCCCTCTGGCTGCTGACCGGGCTTGGCCCGTGGAGCCTGTGGGAGGCCACAGGAGGGCAGGCATCGGGGCGTGCGTCCCCTGCCCGCCTTGCGGGCTGCAGCAGGCCATGAATGTGCTGCTCGAACTCTGCCCCAGCTCCTGTTGGGCAGTTCCTCTCCTGCTTCCCTGCTTCTCACCAGGTTCCGGCAAGACGCTCCTCTGCTGCTTCTCGCCATTGCTGGTTCCTGAACTGGGTGTAAACTGCCCCTACCTGCTCTCGGCAAAGAGTCTTATTGAACCCTCTTCAGTTCCCCGCTGGGGTTATGCCATCCTTTTTTAGCTAAGACCCTGACTAATACGACCATCGTGATGCCCTCTTTACGACTGGGGAAACTGGCTCAGTCACAGCTGGCTGGTGACCCATTCGAACCCAAGCCTGTCGATTTCTAAAGTCCATGTGCTCTTCACCACTCTGCACTGCCCTCAAATCCCAACTTCCGGGACTAAGAGCTGCAGCTCAGTATGGCGTGAACTTGAGGCATTCCCAAAGCCGCAGTGAGCACTTCACGGGTCCCCCGTGACTACAGCTGCTATGCGACTTCGCATTAGCTCCTTGTTCCTCACTGGCCCTGGCACCGTCTGAGATCTGAGAATCCGGGTGATGGTTCCGTCCTGGCTTCTCGCCATGGGTTAGCCACCCTGGTGCTGCAGCCTACTAGTGCTGTCGCTTCTCTGTCCACCCAGACTCACTCATCCCACCAAGTGATGGGTGTGAAAGTCAACTCACCGTCACTCGGCCTGAAAACAGGCAAAGTCGAATCCTCAAGGAAGAACGAAGACGTTGGGTTTCTGTTTTTGCACAATAGGGGCGGGGTTCTCTCTCCTGTGAGACTCTCGTTGCCCCATTTTCCCAGACACGCTCTGGAAGCCGTGGGCTCAGGGCTGTGCGGCGGTCAACCCAGCCACACCTGCTCCGGGCACGTGCTCCCCGGTCCCCACAGCACTGGGTGGCTTGTCCACTTCCTTATCTTTGAACCTCTCCTTGACCACACCCAGAGTTGGAGGCTCCTGTCTAAATTAAAATTCAATTTTTACAAAGGCTTTACTGTTGGATGATCTCCCAGCTCTGCTATGTGTAGGTTACAGTGTCAGCGAGCCACATGCTAAACCCAGATGTCTTTCGACCTTTAATGAGAACAAGACTTGAAGCCAGGTTTCTCTGGAAACCCCTACACTGCTTGGAACTTTGGCGCTTTCGGGAGAGGTAAGGACAAACGATGCTCATAGAAACATCTTGGCTCATGTCGTGTCATGACGCAGTGGGACGTCACGGACATTGAAGTTGGACGGACTTGCTTCCAATCCCTGCCGAACCGCCCGCCGGGCTGCCCCAGGTCCCACAGCTGGAAATGCAGAGCCAGGACGCAAACCCTCCGACCCGTTGCTTGACATTTTCTGGGCCTTGGGTTTCTCGTCTGTTACATGAGCTGAGCATATCTACCTCACAGGGTTGCAGGGAGGATCAAACAATTACCCAAGAGGATGCATGTGCAGAACTTAACTTGGTACTTGGTAAATACAGCTAGTCCCTCTTTCTTCCCCTTTCATGATCGTAAACATGTTTGTGACATCAATTCCCGGTTCTTTCTCCCTGAAAGCAGGCCAGGCTTCCATCCAGTTGTTTAGTGAAGACTCCAGGGGCCTCCCTCTCACCCAACACCCCCAGGTGCACTGAGCTCCCACCCACACCCACACCATTCTAACTCGCTGGCTTCCTGAATGGCGCATTCCAATGCAGCTTTGTTGCCATGGACAACCGGTGACTGTCCTGCTATTGTTCAGAACACTGCTGTGTTATCTCTCTCACAGTAGAGAGAAAGGGGAACAAGTTCTAATGAAGAGTGGGTGTGGAGGGCTATGGCATCAGGACATCCCAAGTACCAAATCTGAATGCTAACGCCGTGAGATGGAAGTGCTTTTAGATCAGTGTGGCAAGTGGCCCCTGCCAGCCAGGTGGCCACATCTTCAGCCCCTTGTTTTCTGGTCCAGGAACATCTCAGGACCTTGCTAGTGTAGACATTTGGAAAGAGGCTCATAGAGTCAGGAGCCTGACCTTTCAGATGGCCAGGTGGCTGGCCTTTTCCACTCTGTCCTGGGCTGCATGGATGAACTATGACGCGTGGTGACAGGGATGACAGTTGCTCCAGCTCTGTGACTCCCAGCTCCATGGGAGCTCCATGGGAGCCAGGGAGGGAGAGAGACCTGACCCAACCACCAGGACAAGACAGCTCCCAAGGATGGTAGCAGAGACCCAGTTGGGCAGGGAAAGATCACATTCCCTAGGCAGTTCTGACAAACAGACTAAGAATTCCAGGATGAAGAAAAGGAGTCCTTTCAAAGGGACAAGAACAGTGACCAAGCTGAGGTCAAGACTTAGGTGTCAGGCAGACAGCAGCCACCCTGGGACAATCTGCAAAATGCCAATAAGGGGACAATGTTCTGCTCTCAGAGGGAGACCGGAAGCAACCTGCAGGGTGGACAGCCCCAGCCCCTGGGCAGGAGTCCAGGCAGAGTGCTACATCTACTGGGCTTCAGCCACCAGCCAGGCCAACCATCCAAACCTGGAGGGAAACCCAAAGGCCAAAAGGACTGGGAGAGCTTGGACACGGAGCAGCAAGACGTGTCTATAACACCTGTCAAAGAAAACAGATCTTAAAGTGGTGAAGACAAATTTTATCCACAGCTATTGCAATAGGGGAAAAGAGACCCCAGTGTAGAACTGGGTTCCATTCTGAATACACCAGCAGTAAGTGGGGATTTATAGCCAACGAGCAAGGGCTTGTGCATGGAAAATTGCTGAAAGGAGACACTGAGTCTGGCCGAACCAACCCAGCAGGATTCCAGCTGAAGGCAGACCTAGGGGAGCAGACACTAAGAGTACAGAGGGAAGAACTTTGATAGGGTATCGAGGGTGATCAGGCGTCAGGTGTGGGGGATTCTTGTCAAACTGCCTTGGTGGTGTTATTTGCTAAAACCAGATTTTACAAGGAAGCGCACTGCTGGGCCTAAGAGGAGGTTCCCAACCTGACTAAGTTTTTTCCAAGCAAAGAATCTTTGTCACACCTGGGAAACCTCTCCCCGGTTCTAGATAGCTGAGAAGGAGAGGGAAAGGGAACCTTCCCTGTGGCCCAGACTCAGGCAGGTCCAACGCGCACATCCTGGACATGCAAAGGAAGTGGGGACTGAGATGTGGGGACAGAGGGATGCTGGGAAGGGGGAGGCTCCCTTCCCTGACCCCTGCCTGCAGGAGGGACGCCGGAGGGGCAACGGGAACCAGCAATCGCCCGCCTGTTTGGGTAGGGACCCCTCCCAGGGCCTGCAGCGGAGCAGGAGTTGGCGTGGAGACCGTTCTGGCTGCCCTGCGGCCACGAGGAGTCATTTCGTGTCCAGAGCACTCTGTGAAACGGGACCCTGGGGCTGCGGCACAGAGAACGAGGCTCTCGGTGGAAAGATGGGGTGAGCGGTGAGCCAGTGGGGAGCGCACCCCACCTGCCGGGGGGGGGGGCCTGTGCAGCTCCTCACCACTGAAAGAGGAAACCACAGTTAATGAACGTGCTGATGAACTTGAGCTTAATGTTCCATCTTTGGCAATGAACAAATAACGAATAAGAAAGCGCCTCGGAGGCAGGGGCATGCGTTCCCTTGGATTGCTTTAAACCACGTCCCTTTACAGTCATGTGCAATCTTTCTAGATGTCCGTTACATGTTTGGAAAGTTATCTCAACTTGAAAAAAGAAAAAAGAGCCTGGACCTTACTTTGTTTAAAATAAAATCTTGAAGAGTGGATTAACCCTTTAAAAGCTAGCCATTTAAAAAAGAAGCTGTAATTTTCTGTCACAAGGATCTACACGGTTAGGATTTCAGCCCTAAGGAACAGAGTTTGGGATCGGAATGTGGAGTCTGAAGCTGGGAGAGGCCTTAGTTCCTGTCTGGTATTCGACCCTTCCACTACATCATCATCTTGTCCCTAAAGTAAACACCCTCTTTTAAAAATACCAGACTCTAAGTGACTCTTCTCTGAATGGTGTTTATCTTCTGGGCTATCTAGTCATTGTCAGTTTATTTAGCCCAGCTAGTTTGCTGGGGTTGGCAGAGTTGTTTAATGTGCTCTTTAAGGTGTGACTGGCTTATCTTTACAGAAAGTGTCACCAGGTGCCTGCTCCAAGATCGTTACCTTGATTTATTATTTCCTCTCCTGCAAACCCCCGATAATGGGTTTGCGTTAAGCCGTATCTGTACTGCTTTTCTCCCCTGTATTTTCAGCACCTTTCTTGTTTCTGTTTCCTAAGTGCCGTGTGGATTTGGGGGCCAGGAGGCCTCCGGGGCTCAGCCCAGTCCTGTCCACTTGCCCCAGAGCTTCAGGTGGGTGAAGTCATTTCCCGGGCTCTGGTGCTGGTGTCAGGAGGACACCAAGTGGCACTGTTACTGTGACCTTCAGCTGGGGGAGCTGGCTGCAGCTTTCCCCTCTCCCCTGGGTTCCCATGACCTTTGGGGGGACCTCCCACCACGGTGCCCCTGAGCAGGGGCTCAGGTGCAGCCTGCATGGAGCCAAGATGCCCTCCTGGCCAAGTCATGGTCCCAGCCAAGGTGCAATCCAAGGTCCCCTTGGTGGGTAAAGGCGGAGGGAGGCGGTGAGACCTGGGACTCGGGGAATGCAGGGAGTCCTGACTGATGCCCCAAATGCAGACTGTCCCCTCTCCCAAAGGCCTGAGAGAAGTCACTTGAGCCCTGCTCTGCTCTTTGTCTCTGGAGTCAGAGATGAGTCATCCGCACTCCCTTTGCCCTGCACTTTTAAAATACATGTATGAGCAATACTTTTTATATTTTCTATTTTGAGAGAAACTCAGAAAGTTAAGACAGACTGCAGAGTTGCTGGGTGGTTTTCACCAGATTTTTTTTTCCATATATGTGTATACCATGTTTCCCCCAAAATAAGACCTACCCGTAAAATAAGCCCTAGCTGGATTTCTAAGCATGTGTTCAATAGAAGCCCTACCCTGAAAACAAAACCTAGTGATGGGCGTGGCTACGCAGCGTTTCTGCACAACCCATGCATTTCGTCGCGGAGCGGTAAAGAAGAGGAGCAGCCCTTCTCATCTGCCCCATCATGACAGCTATCATCTCAGAGGTGACCGGAAAGGTGCGGGCAGCCCCACCAACAAGGTCGGCTCCCCCTGTCAGGTCCCGGCCATCCTGTGCGTGCTGCAAGCTGAGGCTCTGAGGGCAAAATAACACATCCCCTGAAAATAAGGCCTAGGTGTCTTCTTGAGGAAAAATAAATATAAGACAGTGTCTTATTTTTGGGGAAACACGCTACTACGCACACACAATGAAATATCTCATACACATGTACGCCCAGAGATGAGAAGTCCACCACCACGCTCTGGCCTAGTCATGCGGGAGGACAAGAAGACATCACAGGGGTGTTTCTGAGCCAGAATGCCTAGGTGCTTGTTATTTGGAGGAAAAGAAAGAAAAGACAAAACAGTGAGGAGAAGTTTTAACCATTTCTAAATTGCTGAATGACTTAATAATACTTAATTAGCAGCTGCGGAAATTTTAAGGGACATTGGAAATATGAACTATGAAAGAACACGTTACAGAATTTCTTTGTAGTAGAATAAATCAGGCTACTAGACTGTGTGTGTGTGTGTGTG
>VSMD01125114.1:0-12176 GCA_008750895.1 Mirza zaza
TGGTCCACAGTAGTTTGTTACGGCAGCCGTAGCAAACTAATGTAGATTTTGGGAACAAGAAATGGGGTGTTGCTGTAACAAATACCTAAAAATGTGGAAGTGGCTTGGAATTTGGTAATGGGTAGAAGCTAGAAGAGTTAAGGTCCTTGACCGAAAGGCCTTTACGAGACTGTTAGTAGAAATGTGATTTTAAAGGTGCCTCTAGTGGGAGCTCAGACAGAAACGAGGAACATGTGATTGGAAGCTGCAGGAAAGGAGATCCCTGTACAAAGTGGCAGATAACTTGGCTGAATTGTGTTCATCTGCTTTTTGGAAAGTAGAACTTATAAGCAATGAACTTGGATATGTAGCTGAGGAGATTTCTAAGCAAAATGGTGAAGACATAGCCTGGCTTCATCTTCCTGCTTTGGGTAAAATGTGAGAGGAAAGAGGTGAATTGAAGAAGGAGCTGCCCAGCAAAAAGAAATCAGTGCTTGGTGATTTAGAAGATTCTCAGCTTATCCTTATTGTGAGCGCTGGAAACAGGGCCACAGGTGTGGCTGGAAAACCATTTGCTAAAGAGATTAGCTGTGTGGCTGTGGATCTGGTCAGCCTCCTCGGCACAGATGCTGCCAGCTCGGCCTGAAGGGGCAGAGACGGGATGAAACGAAGGCAGGCTGTCCGACTTCTGGGAGTCTACAGGCAGGAAATGGGATGATAGAGCCATTTGGCTGCATATGTGGTATCCTTCCAGAAAAGGAAAGAATGACCCCAAAGACAGGGCTGCCTGTGCCACTGCAGGCCCGAGGGCAGCAGCCTTCAGCTAGGTGTGTGCCTCTTGCTGACACGATGAGTCAGCACGGGGTCTGCACTCTGCTCTCTTTGCAGTGAGCTCCCAGACTTTACCCTGTGTTTGGTATCTGGGTTTTGTTGTTGGTTCTCAGTTCATTGGCATCATTGGTGGAATTAGGTAATTCCTTTTCACCCCTGTTTGCTCTCTTTTATGTTTCTGTCTTGTGTTGTGCTGTCTTAAAGTGTTGTTTGTCATTAAGAAGGAGAACCACAGTGTAGAATGGGGGTGTAGACCCTGTAAGCTTGTCATGTGAGCCGGCCTCACAGAATTTATGGCTCTCCCTGGACTGGTGTCCACTTGGACAAACTTTGCTGTGAGTGACCAAACTGGCTGAGGTTCTCCTTCCATCTCAGTTTTCTGTCTTACATGCTTGGCTTTGATACAGAAAGAGTGTTCTTTATGCTTTTTTGTCTGTTGGGGGCACAGATTGTCAGGTTTGTACCAGGAGGAGGACAACTGTCATGCTGGTGACTCAGCAGGTGAAGTGCACAAGCACATTTCTACTGACTATTGCCAGCTCTCATGGGGTTGTCTGATCCTTGCCTCTGCCAGGAACAGCTCCTGCTTCTTATATGCACTCTCGTTGCAATGCTGATTCTCGTGCCTACCTCTAGATGGCGTAACTTCATTGAGGGTGATTTGAGCTTTCACTGCACATGTTGGGAAAGACTGGACTGGAACAGACTTGTTCATTTGAGAGTTACCTTGGAAGAGAAAGAGAACAAGATTTCCCAGGCCCAATGGACAGCATGTTTTGATTGGTATGCAAGGCCTCCAAATGAAATTCAGATTCAGTAATTGCTTCATTAAGAGTCTTTGGCCAAAGCTAATGAGCAATTTGACTAAATTAAGCAACAACAAACTAGACTCATTTTCCTACTAAATCTTCCTCCATCTTGTTTTCCAGTTGCGTCCCTATATCCATATATCCCTATATTCCTCTTTCCTCTGATCCTTTGATATCTCTCCTTCCTGACCTCCATCAACTTCTGTCTCATCTTACCCTTGCCCAGACCCCCGACCTTTTAGCCCGAGACCCCCAGATGCCAATTGCTTCTAAAGTTCCACCCCTCCCATGAGTCAGGCATGCAGGTAATTGTAGAATTTAACTTTTGGGCCTGAACTGAATTAAGGATTTCTGTAAACTTGAATAAGCCCAGCAACTATCAATAGACAGATTCAGAATTATTTTGGGTGCATATGAGCCGGTATTACTTAAGCTTTATCAACTTGTATAGGTTGATATATGTTAGGCAAACATGTTGGGCAGATCTCAGAGGCTAAATCCTGGACCGCAAAATTTGATTAGAATGACCTGGAAAGGAACCCACAGGGTGCCTCTTCCTACAATAAATTCACAGGGGAAAAAAAAAGCCATAAAAATAGGTCAAAATCTCCTAAAAGCCATTTCTGAACTATTTCCAGTAAAAATTGTTTGGATCACCATTAAATCATGAAAATGAGAAAAGAAGCAACTATAGGATATTTTCAGGATAGACAAGAGAATACCTTCTGACAATATTCAGGAGTTAAAGAAGGCACTGATGTAACAGTGGCCATTTTATTTTGTCATTGGAATTAAATCTGAAATTGGAGACCTAATTAAAAATAGAAATTTAATGGGAAATAGCCTCTTTACAACACCTGGAAAAAAATTTTGAAAGAGTTTTAGAACAAATATGAAACATAACCCAAAATAAATTTGTGCCCTGCAGATCAGACGGCTAGGTGGCCCACTTCCCCATCAACACCTACTGACAAGGACACGTATAGATATGGTAAACAGAAGGGACACTGGAAAAAAGGTGGTCTCATCTTGCAAAGGAAAAATAAGACAAAGAAAAATATTTCAATTAAGATCAGTGAGGGTGATCCAAGGAAGGAAAGAGGACGCAGTATCCTGCCTTACACTCAAGGTGAATTAACTATAAATATAGACGGTCAGCCTCCTCAATCCCTGATAGATATGGTGCTACTCTTTTCACATTAAACCCTGCCACCTGTGTTCAATTTCTTCCTCAGTGTAAACATACCAGACAGGTGGTAGATACTGCAAATGACCTACAGCTTTTCCCCAGCTCCTAGCTTTTGTTGGTAACACTTGGAACTTTGACTGAAAAATATTTCTTTCTGCTGTGCAAATTTAATAGGGAGATATTTACTTTGCAAATGGAATTACAGTGTGACATGCACACCAGTGGGACTGTTACTTGAGGTTTTAGAGGACTCTTTAACTTATAACTAGGTGGTTTCTGATCTGGATAGACCTTTGCTTTCTCTATTATGTTTGATGAATACCCCAAATAAAGATCTTGACACCATACATGACATTCTATGGGCTAAAAATTCCACTGAAATAGGAAAAGTAATTGGAGCAGAACCTGCTAAAGTTCAGATAGATCTTACCAGACTTGCAATTATTTCCACACTAGTCCTTGAGGCCAGAAGCAAAACAAAGAGTCAAGCCCATAGTTTAAAACTCTCTACCCAAAGATTTTCTCATACCCCGGACTACCCCTTATAATAAATACTCTCATCCTGCTAGCAAAGATACCAAGTGGCCAAGAATATTGATTTGTTTGAGACATCAAGGCCACCAACAACATTGTTATCCCTCACTTCGAGGTGGTATCTAACTCAAATACCAATAATGTCATCTATTCTGTCTGAAGCCACTTGCTTCACTGCAGTGTATCTTGCTCTGTATTTTTCAGTGTGTGTAGACCACAGTAGTCATATCTTTTTGCCTTCACTTGGGGAGGACAGCAATGTGCCTGGACAATCATGCTTCAGAGGTTAAAAAAAAAGTAATATTTTTCCTAAGTCTTAAAGCCTTAAAATATCTAAATTTCCCCTCTGATTCACGTTGCCAATCCCTGCTGCAACACACTAAATCCTGCCACTCTCCTGCCTTCACCAGAAGAAGAGAAACCTCATCGGCACACCCTGTGTCGTGTCGCACTCAGGTTTATTAGAGACTCCCTCGGAGCACCGTGACCCAGCACTACTGCTTGGTGGATCATGCAAAAGTGGAGGTTATTAAGCAGAATATGTCATCACCAATTTGAGCTGTCCTTTAGAATATAGCCCTCTGCCTGAGGTAAAATCAACGCAGATGGCAGAACTTACTGCATTTACCAGAGCTTGTCAGCTAGCCAAAGAACAGACAGCAAACTTGCACAGTCACCCCTCTGTATGTGTGGATTCTGCATGCCTGGATCCAACCAAGTGTGCACTTAAGATATTCAGAAAAAACCCCCACAAAGTTCCAAAAAGCAAAACTTGAATTTTCCATGTGCTGAGTACTACACTGAATCCACGAGAAGCAGAAGTAACTTGTAGGCATTGTGTTAGGTGCTATAAGTAACCTAGAGATGATTTAATGTATGCAAGAGAATGCATGTGAGTTATGTGCAAATACTACGCCATTTTAGATAAGGGACTTGAGCATCCATGAGTTTTGGATTAGTGTCTTATAAAGGGCTAGAGGGAACTAGCCCCTTTTTTGTCCTTCCATCTCTTCCTCCATGTGAAAACATAGCATTTGTCCTTTCCAGAGAACACAGCAACAAGGTACCATCTTGGATAGAAAGATTGGAACCCTCCTGGGGCACTGAATCTGCCAGTGCCTTAATCTTGGAGTTTCTAGCCTCCAGAACTGTGAGAAATTCATTTCTACTGTTTATAATTACCCAGTCTGTGGTATTGTCACATTAGTGCACACAGACTAAGATAGGACCATTTCATGTAATGTTAACAACAACAATAAAAAAGCAACAGTGAACTTCAGGAAGTCAATCCTTGGGTTGACTTTCCCATAACTAAACAACTAAAAAAATCAATTCGGAATTCCACACAATTGGAAGGCTCCTCCAATAAGTGACCCCAAACTATGGATTCTTAGAGATCTGCTAGAGAGAGCTCATCTTCAGAAGTAGACAACTGACCTTTGACAGGGATATGACTTCAGATAGTAGAAATATTCACTCAAGAATTTGGACCAGGACCTCTGTCTGATTCCTGTTTTGTTTTTCATCTGCTTGCTTAATTTTTTTTTTTTTTACTTAAAAAATGTTTTACTTAAATAATTTTTTCTTTATACTGCTGGTTGTTGTTGACCTGTATTGGCTATTTTTCTCTTTTCTTTCTTCTTTATTATAACGGTTATATCCAAACCTACTCATGCTGACCATTCTTAGATTATTCAAAACGGTACCCACTGCCCTGAACTTTCTGGACTGCTGGCTGTGCCATGTGTCCCCCAGACACCCATGATAAAAACCACTGGGTAATTCTGGTCTCATCAAATGAGACCATGGCCCATTATAGCCAATGGCATTTCCACTTGCACCTACATGGACAATTGATCATAAACAAGTCAACTTGTGACTTTGCTAGTGTCCCTCTCTCCTAGGAAAAGAATTAATCAACAACCTATTGCTCAGACCCTAGATAGCTACAAATTTGAATCCAACAACTTTTGTAGGGTGGTGGGTCAAATGCTGACTACCTGGAAGAGACGAATAGAGATCCAGATGTCTTCCGGCTAAGGACAGGCCTTGATTCCAACCTCGGGTCATGAGCAACTCCTTCTTTCCTGATGTCTGTGTGCTCCTACTGTATACTCTTTCCTTTACAGCCAGGATGTCTGGGCCCATTTGCCTCAGCTTAACACGGCATGCACTTCAGAAATAGTAGTCTAAGATTTGTCTGTATGCAGAAATTCTGACTCACACATGGATTCCAAAACAAAGCCAATCTTGATAATTCAGGCCCTCTACTTGGAGAAATTACTGACTCAGTGTTAATGTGAATAAACAGAGCACTGTATCCAATAATGTTGCAGAGGTTATTAATGATAACACCTCTGCCTAGATGGACTACAGATTAGTCTTGACTCATTGGCATGAGTAGGGATGGACCATTCCATGGCTCTAGTTCTCTTGCTGACTAGTGGCAGCGTCTGCACCATTGCTAATACCTCCTGCTGTACATGGATCAATGCAATAGATGAGGTGGGACAGGCTATAAAATGCATAAAGAAAGAGCTACTGGGCTCTCTAAGATTGATCCTCACGGCTTGTATGGGATTTGTTCTTGGCTTGGGTCGAACAATTGAGTTTCCTTGTTCTGAAGGATCTCACAGAGACTATTGACTATCAATTGTTCTTGTTTTGGTCACATAATCATGATGCTTGTCTGTTACATTCTCTAGAGCATGTTAATGCTTTTGTGCAACTGTTCTCTTGTCATAGGATTACCATCAAGATACAACAGCAAAAAGGTCAAGAAGGTCTCATGATGCAGTTGCCTATGGAGACAACTGTCTGATCCAGGAAGGGGGAAGTGAAGATCCAAATCTCTATTTTTTCAGGAACTGGTCAGTCTTTTGCAAGGAAGAAATTGATCTTAGGAAGGTTCTGGGAGACTCGATATACAAATGGATTAATCAACAGGCCATGTGTGCCAACAGAACTCTGGCTCACATCAGCAGCAACTACTCTGGGAAGTGAAACCACAACCTTTGCAGCAATTGACCCAGAAAGGTCAAGACTTGGTCAATGATGGGCAGCTTCACTCATTTTTGTCCCCACTCCAACCTGCTTCCAACTCAGGATTAACCAGACAAAGTCAACTATGCTCTCCAAGCCAATTACATAGGATGCTTCACTTTTAGTTAGTAACCTCTACTTCCTATGTCAACAATCTGCCATCAGTGCATACCCAAAGCCTTTCCCTTTTTTTCACTATAGAGTTTCTCTGCTGACTCCCTTGCTATAGCCATCTCTGAATAAATAGATTGAGTTTGTTCTCAGCTGCATGATCTTTATTTATTTCCACCTTTCTTAGCAAAAAAGAATAAAGGACAATCTTGCTAATTAAGAATTATGTGCATATGGGTGTGAGGAAGGAGGAAATTCTGGGTAGAGAAGGGAAAAAAAGATTAATCTGATTCAGTACAAGGGTGAAATAGAGAATATTTTCAGAGTGGCAGTTTTTAAAAAACTTTCAAGTAATAACCTTTTTCTGGTGCGCTGTCTCACACATGGTAAACAACTAATAAAGGTCTGTTGAATTAACAAGGAGATGAAGTTTGTTCTCCCCTCCTCCAGTCTCTCACAACAATGTCCTCAGAGCCCTTACTGTCTGACGGACATTCTGAGGGATGGCTGGTCCTGGAGCAGAACTGTGATTAGTGGAAATTTGTTTAGTTCTTGTTCTTCCAACCTTTCTTTTGGAGCTAATATTAGGTTCTATTGGTCTAGTACCCCTGGGTTCAAAAACATTACTATTTTATGTTAGATTTCTTTTATTCAATTGAAAGACCCTATATGTTTACAAGGGTGGAAGTGATTTACGGTATTTTATTCCCAGGAAATTATGCAAGTAGTATTTACAATCGTTGAAGTTCTTTTGTTGAGATTCTATAGGATACATAATTTATTCCTATAGAAAATGTTTATAAGACCCTAAAGTAAGTTTTCGTCAATTAAGCAAAGGTAAAGCATTTGTGAAAGTTATAACTTTACATCAAAATATGTCCTTGGGTACAGTCGATCTGGTGGGACTCACCTGTACTCTGAGTCATTGGCTGTGTGTGCTGTGCACAAACCCACCGGGGACTTTGTTCAATCTTTTCCTCCCCGCTCGCTGGCCTTTTCCTTTAGTCATTCTATTCCTCATTTTTTATTGTGATGGTTGTGTTACCAACTTCAATTTTTATTTTTATTTTTTTTAGTTTAGCATATTATGGGGGTACACATATGTGTAGCCAGTGTTAAGGCTACACATATTGCCCATGCCCCCCTCCCCCCTTGAGTAAGAGCTTCAAGTGTGTCCATCCCCCAAACATTGCACATCTTACTTGTTGTGGTTGTATAAAACCATCCCCTCCTCCCCCCTCCCACCCTTCCGGCACCTGATAAACGTTATACCTATATATCCATTTAGGTGTTGATCTGTTAATACCAATTTGCTGATGAGTACATGTGGTGCTGGATTTTCCATTCTTGAGATACTTCACTTAGTAGAATAGGTTCCAGCTGTGTCCAGGAATATACAAGAGGTGCTATATCACCATTGTTTCTTAAAGCTGAGTAGTATTCTATGGTATACTAATACCACATTTTATTAATCCACTCATTAGTTGATGGGCACTTGGGTTGTTTCCACAGCTTTGTGATTATGAATTGTGCTGCTATAAACATTCAAGTGCATATGACTTTTTCATAAAGTGACTTTTGATCTTTTGGCCAGTAGTGGAATTGCTGGATCAAATAGTAGATCTACTTGTATCACTTTGAGGTATCTCCATATTGCTTTCCACAGAGGTTGAACTAGTTTGCAGTCTCACCAGCAGTGTAGGAGTGTTCCTCTCTCTTCGCATCATGCCACCATTTGTAGTATGGGGACTTTTTGATAAAGGCCATTCTCACTGGAGTTAAGTGATATCTCATTGTGGTTTTGATTTGCATTTCCCTGATGATTAGAGATGTTGAACATTTTTTCATATGTTTGTTGGCCATTATTCTGTATTCTTTTGAAAAGTTTCTGTTCATGTCCTTTGCCCATTTTTTGATGGGGTTGTTTGATTTTTTCTTGCTGATTTTCCTGTGTTCTAAATAGATTCTAGTTATCAGCCCTTTATCAGATGTGTAGCTTGCAAAAATTTTATCCCATTCTGTGGGTTGTCTATTTGCTCTCTTGACAGTTTCTTTGGCTATGCAGAAGCTTTTTAATTTTATCAGGTCCCATTTGTTTATTTTTGTTGCTGTTGTGATTGCCTTTGGGGTCATCCTCATAAATTCTTTGCCTAGGCCAATGTCTAGAAGAGTATTTCCAAAATTTTCCTCTAGAATTCTAATAGTTTCACACCTAAGGTTCAAGTCTGTTACCCAGTGTGAGTTGATTTTTGTGAGAGGTGAAAGGTGTGGGTCTTGTTTCAGTCTTGTACATGTGGCTATCCAGTTTTCCCAGCACCATTTATTGAATAAGGATTCTTTTCCCCAGTGTATATTTTTTGTCTGCTTTGTCGAAGATTAGTTGGCTATATGAAGATGGTTTTATATCTGGGTTCTCTGTTCTGTTCCACTGGTCAATGTCCCTGTTCTTGTGCCAGTTCCAAGCTGTTTTAATGACTATAGCCTTGTAGTATAGTTTGAAGTCTGGTAAATTGATACCTCCTGTTTTGTTTTTATTGTCTAGGATTGATTTTGCTATACGGGGTCTTCTCTGGTTCCATACAAAGTGTAAAATTATTTTTTTATATCTGTGAAAAATGATGATGGTATTTTGATAGGGATTGCGTTGACTCTGTAGGTCACTTTAGGTAGTTATAGACATTTTAACAATGTTGATTCTGCTGACCCATGGGCATGGCATATTCTTCTATCTCTTTACATCCTCTGCTATTTCCTTCTTCAGTGTTTCATAGTTCTCCCTGTAGAGGTCTTTTACCTCCTTAGTTAAATATATTCCAAGGTACTTTATTTTTTTTGTTGCTATTTTGAAGGGAATTGAGTCTTTGATTTGGTTCTCACTTTTACTGTTGTTGGCTTATATGAATGCCTCTGATTTCTGTGTATTGATTTTGTGTCCTGAGACTTTACCAAATTCATTTATCAGATCAAGGAGTCTCTTGGTTGAATCCTTGGGGTTTTCTAGGTATAATATCATGTCATCATCAAAGAGTGAGAGTTTGATCTCTTCTGCTCCCATTTGGATGCCCTTAATTCCTCTCTCTTGTCTTATTGCTGTAGCGAGGACTTCCAGCACTTTGTTGAACAGAAGTGGAGATAGTGGGCAACCTTGTCTTGCTTCCGTTCTAAGTGGGAATGCTTTCAATTTTTCCCCATTCAGTATGATATTGGCTGTGGGTTCGTCAGATATGGCTTGTATCATTTTTAGGTAAGCCCTGTCTATGCCTATTTTGTTGAGCATTCTTATCATAAAAGGGTGTTGAATTTTGTCAAATGCTTTCTCTGCATCTATTGAGAGAATCATATGGTCTTTGTTTATCCTTCTGTTTATATGGTGAATTACATTTATAGATTTGCGTATGTTGAACCATCCCTGCATCCCTGTGATGAAGCCCGCTTGGTTGTGATGAATTATTTTCTTGATAAGCACCTGGATTCAATTGGCTAGGATTTTGTTTAGAATTTTTGCATCTATATTCATAAGGGATATTGGTCTGTAGTTTTCTTTTTTTGTTGCATCCTTGCAACAAAAAAAGGACTTTTCTTTTTAGGAAGGTTTTTTATTGCTGTTTCAATTTCAGTACTTGATATTGATCTGTGCAGGAATTCTATTTCTTCCTGGTTGAGCCTATGGAGGCTGTGTATTTCTAAGAAATTGTCCATTTCCTCCACATTTTCCAGTTTGTGTGCATAGAGGTTTTTGTAGTATTCATAAATTATATCTTGTATCTCCGTGTCATCAGTTGTAATTTCTCCTTTATTTTTCCTGATGGAGCTTATTAGAGATTTTTCTTTTCTGCTTTTCGTTAGTCTAGCCAATGGTGTGTCAATTTCGTTTATTTTTTCAAAGAACCTACTTTTTGTTTTATTAATCTTCCGTATAGTTTCCCTGCTGTCAATTTCATTTAGTTCTGATTTGATCTTAATAATTTCACTTCTTCTGCTGGGATTGGGGTTCATGTGTTCTTCTTTTTCCAGCTCTTTGAGATGATTCATTAGGTTGTCTGTTTGTGATCTTTTACACTTTTGGATATAAGCATTTATGGAAATAAACTTTCCTCTCAGGACTGCTTTAGCTATGTCCCACAGGTTTTGGTAACTTGTGTCACCTTTGTCATTTAGTTCAAAGAATCTTTTGATTTCCATCTTGATTTCCTCATTTATGAAGTGATCATTCAGCACAAGGTTGTTTAGTTTCCATGACTTTGTATAGAAATGAGGACTCCTGTTAGGATTGATTTCTACATTTATTCTATTGTGGTCTGAAAAGATACATGGTATAATTTCTATTTTTAAAAATTGTTTGAGACGTGCTTTGTGTCCTAGGATATAGTCAATGTTAGAGAATGACCCATGAGCTGATGAGAAGAACATATATTCAGTGATTTGGGGGTAGAATGTCCTGTAAATGTCAGTCAGGCCCATTTGTTCTAGTGTTCTGTTTAAATCCATTATTTCTTTGGTGATTTTCTGTTTGGATGATCTGCCCTGTGCTGTCAGTGGAGTGTTAAAGTCTCCAACTCTTATGGTGTTGTTGTTTATCCATTTATTTAGATCAAGCAGAGTTTGATTTATGAATCTGCACCAAGGTTGGGTGCATATATATTTAGAATTGTTATATCTTCTTGTTGAACTGTACCCTTCACCATTATATAGTGACCTTTTTTGTGTTTTATTACTTTTGTTGATTTAAAAACTAAGTTATTGTTTTAAGCCCCACCCAGAAGATGGCGGATGAGAAACACCGCCAGACAGAGTGTCTCTGAAGAAAAGACAGATTCTAGCAGAAATTAGAAGAAAGAAGCAAGAAGACGAGCCTACATCGGATGAGGGTCGGCAGGAGGAGTACCTGAGACCACGGGAGACTCCACGGGAGGAGGTCGCGGAGGAGAACTGGAGGCTGGGACCCCCGGAGCAGCCCGGAGACCAGCGGGAAGGGTAGGTGGATCTGCCGTTTCCCCTCCCCTGCATCCCAGACTGCTGGTGGGCTCCCCAGCAAGCAGAGGGACCTGCAGACATCAGCCCAGGGACAACCGCCGCCAGTGAGCGGTAAGCCAGTAGCGGACGTGGCACCAGGCTCCCAACTCCCTCGGGCACCTCCGTGTGCACAGACCCGAGCCGCGCGGCAGACGCCATATTGCCTCCTCCTCCCCTCCCCCGACCCTACCCGCGGCTGCCCAGAGAGACAGAGAGACAATATAGCCACCAGCCGGAGGCACCTCCAGGGAACGGGACCTTCCCTTTTGGGGCCCTACAGCGGACTAAGCGGAACTCAGACTGTGAGCTCTCTGCCCGCCAGCCCTCCCAGGTGCTGCTGGCACGGTGATCCCAGGAGAACTGGGCAGAGCCTGAGGTTGAGAGACATAGACCTGGCTTGGGCTCCCTGTGGGTGAATTGGGACAGGCACTCGTCTCCCTGGTGGGGACAAAGTTTGAACTCTGGGACCCAGAGGTCAGACCTGCAGACCACATCCCGTGCACCAAGGCCTCGCATTGCCTGGGGCACAGAAGGGATATACGTGAACAGCCTGCTGAGGTGTGTGTGCCTTCAGGGGCAGAGCAGCGTCCTAGAGGGCAACCCTCCCCCCAAAGGGAGGCCGTGCGCCCAGCCCAGGTGGCGTTCCTGCGCAGGGAACCTCCCCGCTG